>JAJDFG010000552.1:92500-129554 GCA_021039105.1 Scomber colias
AAGGAAGGAAGGCTTATATTTGCAGTGTTAAGTATTGACTGTAATATATATGATCGCTAAGCAAAAACTACAAGAATAAAACAAGCTTGCCAATATTCATAGTAGGAATAGGAAAGAAGGAATGGAGGAAAGAGAGAGGAAGAAAAGAGAGAGAAGGAGGGGGGAAGGACAAACAAAGGAAGGAAGGAAGGATGGAAGAACAAGGAAGAACAAGCTTGCCAATATAATATACAGCATGTGTTCATAGTAAAGAGTTTCTATGGAAGTTCAACAGCTGAAATTTGATTGAAACGCTCGTTCATAGTGATGTCAAACACTCAAATACAGAGTTGAGTCCCGGCTCTACTCTCAAGTTTGATTAACCAAATGTTTTAACTAGAGAATATGCAAGAAACTAGAAATAACTATTCAGCCAATTATATTAGAATAAAAGATTAAACCAGGTCTCAGATATATTATTATTATTATCTCGCTCCAAACTGCGTTGGAATATGAATATTACACATATTTCTCCATATGCATGTACTGTATGTATATAGAGTGGATATATAACCTGGTATCTTGGGGATTTGTGTATTATATGATTCTGCACCTCCTGATTTACTTCAATGCCAGCGTTCAGTGCCAATGCCGGAGGAAGTGCTCCCTATATGAAGTGAAGGAGGCTTTGCAGGTTGTGCTGGTGGGTGGATGTGTTGCAGGTCCAAGTATCATGCGGGAGACCGGAGTTAGCATCCTGTAGCAGATCCAAATTAATGCTCTTTTTTTTTTTTTTTTTTGTAATGTATTTTTCTTACTCTAACCACCATCATCATCGTTTCTGTAATCATTTATATCTCAACCCTCGTTTCGTCCTCCCGGCGGGTTGAATTGACCCCGTCTCTTTTGACTGTTCCTTCTTCCCTTCCTTCTTCCTCTTTCTTTAATTTTTCCTTCCTTCTTCCCTCCTCCCCTCTTTCTTTGCTCCCTCCTCCTTCCATCCTTCCGTCCTTCCTCCTTTCCTTACTCCTTTCCTTCCGTCCTTCCTTCCTTCCTTCCTCCTACCCTCCCTCCCTCCTTACTCCTTCCCTCTGTCCTTCCTTCCTTCTTTCCTTCCTTCCTCCCTCCCTCCCTCCCTCCCTCCCTCCCTCCCTCCCTCCCTCCCTCTTTCCTTCCGTCCTTCTTTCCTTCTTCTTCTTCCCTTTTATTCCTTCCTTCCTTCCTTCCTTCCTCCTACCCTCCCTCCCTCCCTCCTTCCTCTTTTCGTCCTTACTCCTTTCCTTCCTTCCTCCCTTCCCTCCTTCTCCCTTCCTCCCTTCCCTCCTTCTCCCTCCCTTCCTTCCTTTTCTCCCTCCCTTCTTCCTCCCTTCCTTCCTTCCTTCCTTCCTTGACTCAACGACTAAAGGAGGGTTAAGAACTAAGGAATCTTTTTAAATGTTTGTGCAGCTGATACACATGTGTATATATACAAATGTACCAAATTGACCTGCGGTTATTAAGAAAAAATAAAAATCAGCATTCAAACATATAATAATATATATTCATTATATTCTATAAAATGTTCTCCTGGACTAGAAAGGAGTGAATTTGAAGGATTAATCAAACATGAATTAATAACTAATGGGAAATGTAAGAATGTAAATTGGTGCAGAGACTAATTAGAAGTGAGGAAATGAACAGTACAGTATGTAAGGGGTTATAATATATACTGTACTGTAGCTGTCATCATGTACACACAGTTTAAAAGACAGAAAAGCAAAGATGAAGAAAGTTTGCATTTTAAAAAATAACAACATTAATCCATCCATATAATTAAAACATATTAAAATACACAGAAAATCATAGATCATTACAAAGGTGATAATAAAGGAGCTGTAGCTTAGTGGCAGTGTGTTTATGGTGATAGGCAGATATAAAGTCATACCTCCATTTATACAGGTGTGATATATGATCCACATTAAAATTCATCATCATCATTCGTCATTTTTGTTGATTGTAATTTCTGCATTACTCCAAATCTTTACTACCAATAAATAAATATATTAATAAATATAACTGTGCTACATGATTTAGTTCAACAGCAGTTTGACTAAAAGCTACAGATCTGTTTTGACTGTTCCTTCTTTCCTTCCTTCCTTCCTCTCTCTTTCCTCCCTTCCTTCTGTTCTTCCTTCCTTCCTTCCTTTATTCCTCCCCCTACCTTCCTCCCTTCCTTCTTCCCTCTGTCCTTCTTTCCTTTTTTCCTCCCTCCCTCTTCCCTTCCTTCCTTCCTTATTTCCTCCGTCCTTCTTCTCTTCCTTCTGTCCTTCCCCTCCCTTCCTTCCTTTCTCCCTCCTTTCCTTCCATCTCCCTTCCTTCCTTCTTCCTTCCTCCTTTCTCCCTTCCTTCCTTCCATATTTCTTCCATCCTTCCTTCCTTTCCTTTCCTTCCTCCTTACCTTCTTTCCTTTCCTCCCTTCCTTCCTCCCTTCCTCTTTTCCTTTTTCCCTCCCTCCCTCCCTCTTTCCGTCTTTCCTCCCTCCCTTCTTACTTCTTTCCCTTCTTCCTCCCTTCCTTCTCCCTCCCTTCCTTCCTTCCTCCCTTCCTTCTTTTCTTCCTCTCTTCCTCTTTTCATTCCTTCTTCCTCCCTTCCTTCCTTCCTTTCTTCTTTCCTCCCTTCCTTCCTTGACTTAAGAACTGAGGAATCAGTCCTCATCTTAATGAGGATGTATAGATGAGATTTTGCAGATTGAGGCTGCAGAAGATTTGCTGTTGCTGCTATTAGTGGGGGGAGTTGGGGTGGGGTGGGGGTGGGGGGGGGGTTCTACATATCTGACTCTAAAAATGCACCAAAGCAGTCTGGATCCAGTCTATAAAACACAGTATTTTATTTTATTTTTTTCTCTCTTATACAGATGCCATTTATAGTTTTGTCTGAGAATTTCATCAGTGCTTTTATGAGAGGTTGCTCGTATTTGACACTGTCTTTTATGAGGCCAGTTACTTTTATGTGAAGCCTTCGGTGGAAATGTTGATGCGGTATGATTGCTGGATTGGGAAGTTTATAGGGATCAGTGGTTCTGTTCAATATATGCAAGCCTCTGTTTAACCAAAAAAAAAAAAAGAACAAGAAGAGATGGAGAGAATGTCCAAGAAATAGCTGCTTTGGGCTCACAATTTTACATTTCACTTCCAATACATGAATATCTAATGTAATTGCTTTATGATGAAACTCCCACTGTGCTGTACAGATTCACATCTTGGTTTTATGTTCTAATACTTGCTATATTATTTTTTTCTTCTTCTTCTTACTACTACTACTACTTCCACTGCTGCCACCAGTCTTTCTTCTCCAAGCAACGAGTAATTAATTTCCACTTGTTGTCATTAGTTAAACCAGTTTAAAAAAGAATTACGGGCCAACTCGACGCAAATAGTGATTAATTGTAGCTGGCTTGAGTCCATTTGTTCTCATGGTGGCTGGTGGCTGTATACAGGGGCAGCTCCCCCCCCGGGTGATTCATTCCTCCTGGTCTCACAGACACATAAGCTCGTCTACCTTTTCATCACCCTTTTTGTTTCTCATTGTTTCCCTTCACTTTCATCATAAGCCGCATGCTAATGCACAGTGCGGCCCAGGCTAGAGGGCTGGAATATATCATTGTCTGATTACATTCTATAAATGGATTTGTGGCTATTTGCACAGAGGGAAAGTGTCACGGCGACATTAGATATGAAAAGCTGACTTTTTTTTTTTGGGGGGGGGGGGGGGGCGCAGGTACATCCCAGCAGGTTGTCAGAGCGTCCGTCTGCTGTGCGGTAGCTCCACGGCCTGACGGAGAACGCTGCTGAGGGGAATTACCGGCCGTCAAGGGGAAGCTCTATTAGAATATCTCTGATGGATCCTAGAAGGAGAGTTGACGTTGAGGCTTTTTTTTTTCAGGGTGATTTTTTTTTTTTTTTTTTTAGGGTACCTTATGCATAAATGGTGCAATTCAGACTGCTACTCAAGCCCTTGGCAGAAGAGACGCTTAAGTCTTTTCTCGCGCACAAATTTCCTCCCCGCTTATTCTGACATTGAACTGAAGTGCAAAGCTGTGCAGCTCCCAGCAAGTTGCACACTCACAGCAGCCGTTATGTAAAGGTTTGCATGCAGGTGGATACACTTTCTAACCCTAACTCATATATGACAAGTTTAGTAACTACTGCAAACACATGATTTTACATTTTTAACCTTTGTGTCGTCAAATTGACCCCGTCTGTTTTGACTGTTCCTTCCTTCCTTCCTTCCTTCCTTCCTTACTTCCGTCTTTCTTTCCTTCCTTCCTTCCTTCCTTCCTTCCTTCCTTCCTTCCTTCCTTACTTCCTTACTTCATTACTTCCATCTTTCTTTCCTTCCTTCTTTCCTTCCTTCTGTCCTTCTTTCCTTCCTTCCGTCTTTCTTTCCTTCCCTCCTTCCTTCCTCCCTCCCTCCCTTCCCTCCCTCCTTCCTTCCTTCTGTCTTTCTTTCCTTCCTTCTGTCCTTTTTTTCCTTGCTTCCTTCCTTCATTCTTTCCTTCCTCCCTTTCTTCTGTCCTTCTTTCCTACCCTCCTTCCTTTCTTCCTTCCTTCTTCCTCCGTTCCTTCCTTCCTTCTATCTTCCTTCTTTCTTCCTTCCATCCCTCGTACCCTCATTCCTTCTTTCCTTCCTTCTGTCCTTCTTTCCTTCCTTCCTTCCTTCTGTCTTTCTTTCCTTCCTTCTGTCCTTCTTTCCTTCCTTCTGTCCTTCTTTCCTTCCTTCTGTCCTTTCTTCCTTCCTTCTGTCTTTCCTTCCTTCTGTCCTTCTTTCTTCCTTCTGTCCTTCTTTCTTTCCTTCCCTCCTTTCCTTCTGTCCTTCTTTCTTCCTCCCTCCTTTCCTTTCCTTCTTCCCTTGACTCGAGGACAACAGGAGGGTTAAAGGCAGTTGTTACTTTCATCACATTTTCACACATGCTCATTTATTCATATCTTTATTCAGATCTTTAGATATCTTAATATGAAAGAGAACAAGAAGACTCATCAGCTGCACAAAGCATCAATAGATCAATATGAGCAGGTAAAGTCCCTCAGTCTCTAACTTTTTACCTGTCTAACAGTTGATTCCAGCGATGAGTTGGTATAAATAACTTTTAAATTGAATTGAAAGACTTCACACAACACTTAAAATAAGAGACTGTGTCTTAAAATGTGCAATCACAACAGAGAATACCCGAATCTCAAAGACTAGCTAAGATTTTGAAACCTGTAATCTTTAAAGTGTTCGAGGCTCAAAGTATTGTGAGTGAGATGTAACGAAACAAAAGAAGATAATCATCAGTAATTAATAATCAATTGTACTAGTTGCGCACAATTTAATATAAAAGCAAATAGATAGTATGAGCTTCATGAATAAGTTAACTACTGAACTTCCATCGGGTTTGCTCCTTTTCTAATTTCCCTCCTTTTCTAAAGTTTAAACGGACTAGTCTGATTTTCTATTATAATATCTTCATTTTAATCTACAATATAATATTAAAGTTGAAAGTATCCACACTAGTAAATCCATTCAAGAAAACATCATAGGACATGTGACTAACAACTGCAGCAAGAAGGTCGTCAATTTGGTGAAGATGGAGTCCCAAAAAGATATACAGTAGTGAGTGAAATGCATTATAATTTAGTTTTCATAGTCTAAGGCTGTCATTTATTTCATTTCATTTCAGTGCCCATATTAACAGGTTAGAACAGCCACAGCTTGAAGCCCCCCCCCCCCCCCCCACCCCCCCCCCCCCCCCCACACACACACACACACACTCACTCCGAAGCCCAAAAAAGGTATTAGGGACAGCCTTAATTATAATTAAGCACAAATATATTAAAGGAATGTTCTCCAAAGGAACAAATTGCACAGATGCAGCAATTACCAAGAAATGTAGAAGTGAAAATATATCATTTAAATTGACATAAATGAAATTAAAAAAACAGGGGAGAAATACAGTATACGTTTAAAAAAAAAAAAAAAAAAAAAGTCCTCAGCATGTGCAAGCAGAAGGCAATCAGCTCAATCTCCTCAGCTGTGTTTACTTTGCAGTGTAACAGAGAGAGTTACCAGTTGAAATGTATTTAAAGTAACAAACTCAATAACTGTTTTCTATTAGTGGCCAGAGGGAGTTGAACAACCCCCTTCGACACTTTTAAAAAATCTTGTTGTGCTTGCTGAATCACCATCATCATCTAACCTGTTTGTACTGCAGCTCCAAACGCCTCTCCACCACTTACTGTACTGTACTGTACCTCAGTCCAGTCTGCACCTAAACCTCCACACTGCCACCCCCTCCTCGCTCTGTACTGTACTCTTTATCTCCCTCTCTTTGTCTTCCTCTCTCACTCTCTCTCTCTGCGTGTGTCTTCCTCCTTCCCTCCCTTCCTCCTCCCTCCTCCTCTTCTTCACCACCACCACCGTGGGGCTCTGCCAGGGGCTTGTGATCGGATTTAGCGCCGTATTCTCACTCCCCGTCTCCCAGAGATGAGTGACAGATGGTGGCCATTAGTGTATATTCCATGCATCTGTTGCAAAGGCGCTAATTTATCTCATTTTAGGGGGAACGTGTGCAAGGAGGGGGGGCGGTAGGGGTGGGGGGGATAGTGTGTAGGAGCTGGATGGAGCATTTTATTATGAGTGTAAAACACAGGGAAAGATGCACTGAGCTGCCTGATACAGAGAGAGAGAGAGAGAGAGAGAGAGAGAGAGAGGAAGAGGGAGGGAGAGAGAGAGAGTGGAAGAGGGAGGAGCGGCAGAGTCACGAGGTCACAGAGTACAGTCGCTACTCTTTAAGAGTTATCTCTCTCTCTCTCTCTCTCTCTCTGTCTCTATGTCTCTTTTTCTCTGTCTCTCTCTCTCTCTCTTTCTCTCTCTTTCTCTGCCTCTCTCTCTGTCTCTCTCTCTATGTCTCTTTTTCTCTGTCTCTCTCTCTCTCTCTTTCTCTCTCTTTCTCTGTCTCTCTCTCTCTCTCTCTCTCTCTCTCTCTCTCTCTCTCTCTCTCTCTCTCTCTCTCTCTCTCTCTCTTTCTGTGCATGTGTTTCATGGGTCATTTTCTGGGGCGAGCGAGACAAAAACCCACTCACATATGTGCTCATCACCCACAGACTCAACGTAAATGCAACCACACCCCCACACATGCGCGTCTGTCATACTGCGCATTTACATTAAGGAAAGGGATGCGGTGCACGTGCACAGACTTAATGCTCCACTGTGCAGATATCCTTGCATGTGTGCTGTATAGATACAGAGTGTGTGTGTGTTTGCAGGGGGATGGGTTGACAAAGCCTGCTAGATAAACCATTACTAAGTTGACATATGTTGCGATTCTGCTCTGTGACAGAGATTTGTGTGTGTGTGTTTTTTTCTTCCTCTTTTTTTTTTCCCTCTAAGAATAATATTGTATCTGTGTTATGCCGCATATGTGAAATTGACTTGCTTCTAATTGGCTTGCAGTGGTGCTGCACAATATATCGTGCCGGCATCAACATTGCAGGATGTGTAATATAAAATGTGAGGCAAATTAACTCAAATGTGACACTTTTTTTAGCTGCTGGATACAAAAAAGGAAAAACATCCAAGAAATATAGTCTGGCTGATATAACGTCATCAGTTCTCAAAGTGATCTGGTGATGGGATGCACTTCATCAATTTATCAAACAGGCAGAATCTGTGTAACACCTGCCTGTAAACATGCACGTGATGCAGCTACTGTCATAGATAATGTCGCCTAGATACGAGAGGCAGGCGTTCAGTTACCTAGAGGCGACTTTTTGAGTATCAGCTCCATCTTGTTCTGGTTAAAAAGTTGAAGAAATGCTGAAACACACACACTAAACTTAGAGTAACCAGGTCAATCTGTACTTATATCTTGCCAGCATATGATAAATCTGTTCTTTTTTTGCTTGAGTCTGTTCAATCTTCCATTTAACAGTCTAAACATACATGTGACCATCGTTAGAAGTGGTACATTATAGTCCATTTGTAAAGTTCATTAAGAAATATGTGTTGTTTTTTTCCAAAGTACCTCTCCACCTGTTCTCTCTCCACTTGTCCATGCTGGTGTCAGAGTCACATACTGTAGTGAAACTGAAAGTGGAGAGTCCAAGTTGATTTCTGAAGGGGTGGCAGAGGGCTGAACCAAGCGTAGTAGAAGTAGGAGGGTTTTTTTAATAAAACGGGGAGAAATACTTTTTTTTTAAAACCCACAAATGATGAAAAATAACACACTGCATGTATCTCGTGGAACTTCCTGTATTTGGTCATATTATAATATATTAAAATATATCACAAAATTGCAATGTCAGTTTTTTCCAATATCGTGCAGCCCTATAGCTGATAGGACTCCATTAAATTCACTCTTTGTGTCATTATATAATTCACCTCAGCTGTGTCCATTATTGTTGTATATACGCACACCTCATCATTGATTATCATTTGCATCGTGTACAACTTAAAGCTGCAGGTATGCTATTTGTTTGGCTACTTTGGGCGTAGCTGAACAACCCTAAAAATCCAACATCTGGCTTATTATCACCTTATAGAGCTACTGTGTCAACACATAAATACATATTTACACAAACAGCAGAAACCACAGACAACATTATCATCCCATTGGAGTTTGTGTTTTTTTTTTTGCTAAAAGCAGCAGCTGCAGGAAATAGGCGTGTTGCTAAGGGAGCGGATATGAAACCAAAACAATGTACTGAAAGACGCCAATCGCACATTTAGGATGATTACTTCCTCGGTTGTTCCTTCTCACGTTACATACATAGACTGTATAAAAGAAATGGACGTAACATCCGTGACGTCACCCATTGGTTTGTGAACTGCTGCTCGGAAGCCAGTAGTTTCGAATCTGGGCAGCGCCATCTTGAAAATTTCAGGTGCATGCTGGGAAAAATAAAAACACACATTCTGCATATATGGACATGAGGCGGGGCCATGGGCGGAGCGGGGAGGTTGCTATGGTTGCGAGGGCTGGATCTCGAGGACATTGGTCAATCAACCTGTCAATCAGGACGTAGCCACGCCCTAATGCATACCCTGCTTTATCGTCACATATAAAATCAGGGAGGCCAAAATGTCCCAAATGAACATCATACTGCATTGAAGAAGGCTTTAAACTAGCGATTGCGACCATAAACACATTTTGAAAACGTTTACTGAGGTTAGAAATCAAGTGAGAAGTTGGTGAATTCTCCATTGACTTGTATAGAGACGGTCGCCCCCTGGTGGCCTTTTGATAGAATGCAGCTCTAAGTTACTTCCACGTTGGCTTCACTTCAGAGGACCAGAACTCCTCGCCTGGTTACATATAGTCATTTGATCCTTTGACCTTATATATATATATTGATTGGTACCGCTTTAAATGACATTGTAGTCCATTAGTTTTACTTGTTGTTGATGCGTGGTTGTGCTATTTTCTGTACTACTATCAGTTGTCAATCAATCAGTGTATCCGCTGCTGTGATGTATTCCCCCGACAGTCAGCTGTAGATCTTTATTCCTGGATGTGTTTTTTTTTTTTTTCTTCACTTCTTGTCTGCTATGACAGCTCCATATGTGATTAAGATTTAATGGCAATGATGGCACTGTAATAAAACAAAAACTGTGTCTGAGCCATTAATGTGAGGTGAAGACATTCTCCTCTAATTAGCTCGGAGAGAAATACTAAAAAAAAAAAAAAAGCAATACATGCATTATTTTGACATTAATAGTCATTACTACATGACAGATTTTATACAATCAAACAAAGGAGAAAAAAATAATTGCAGAGGAGATTGGCAGCCCCTGCCAGCATTTAAATTGCATTTTTACATTGTGGTAGCCGTACAGAAGCTTGCATAAATCCTGCAAGCTCAGTTTTAGATATTAGCTCAGAAAACACCAGCTGAGAATCGATTTTAGCCCAGCAGCTGGAAACCAGATGAGTCGATGAGCAACCGAGGCGGGTTTATACAATTATGAGAATGAACAGTGCTGTGTTATAGTTTGTTTTTTTTTTTAAATTTGAGACAGATAAGTAAAAGTTAAAACGAGTTTCTAGCTCTTAATCTGAATGAAATACAAATATGACTCACAACACCACGATTAGAGCTACAGTCTCCCAATCATCGGACCAACGCTTTGATTTGTTTACAGTAATTACACCCAGGATAGGTAGCCTAATCACTTCAACAATAACCCGGTGATGATTAAAAATATGAAAACGTAGCTTCCACAAGCGTACCAGCCAAAAAAAGGTGGCACATCATCTGTCCTCCTTATGGGCTTAAAGTGCAGTAGTGAGCATGTTTAAATTTCTGTCCAGTACGTTAACTAAAGTGGATTAGAGAGGCCTGCACTCTGTTCACAAACTCCCTAATACCTCCAAAAGATTGTTTCAGCACATATTCATGAATAAAGAGCGAGTTTAAGGAGATTTGGCATCAGGGCTCTTATTGACCCGTCTTCTGTGTACGATTTTTGCAGGGCTATCTGGGAGCCCAGGGGAGGGATTTAGCCTGTCCAGGAAAAATCTAATATTTCTCCACATTAAAGTCAAATAAAAGCCACCTGGTAGCCCCTGTGTGTGTGTATGTGTGTGTGTGTGTGTGAGTGAGAGAGGAAGGGAGATGATACAGTGGTGACCTACAGCCATTCACTTGAGCCCGAGTTAAACACTCTGGTTCAGCCTCCTGCTATCTGCTCCAGGTGCCACGAGAGGTGACACATTCTCATAAGCAGGCGGGAGGCTACGGTTGATGTTGATATGCTGTCGATTGATGTGTGTGTCTGAGTGGGTGTGGGTCTATTAGTGTGTGTGTGTGTGTGTGTGTGTGTGTGTGTGTGTGTGTGTGTGTGTGTGTGTGTGTGTGTGAGCCTCAGAGATGCCTCTAAGTGTACTGGCTGTGCATGAGGTGATGCTGGGTGAGCTGTTCCTGCAGTGTTACATGTTATATTTAGTAAACAGGCTTCGGATTGAGTGTCAGAAGATACAGTTGTATTTTCCTCAGGCTGATTATTTCATGCACATAAAACACATGTGAGTAAAAACATGAGCCAATGCCTTTTAGATCAATTAGGTTATTTTGGTTTTCTCTTCTTATGCATTGGTTTGCATCTCCTCCAATTTTTCCTTTTTTTAAACAACATTTAATACATAAAATAAGTTTTAATTAAAAAAGAAATAGATTCATAATACAAAGGCATTTTATACCAGACGTAATTGTATAATAATAATGGCAGAGAAGCACTAATGGAACAAATTATATAACATGTAACATATAAATATGGGTGAGTGATGTATTTTTGTGGTTTAGTCAAATTTAAAGGGGTTAAAATGTGAAAATATACATATGAATAACTTACACACATTCAAATTTCTGCTTTTAATCCATTTTGAGAGAATATATTAGAGGATTATGGCAAAAATGTCTAAGTGGTGTAACCATAAAAACTTTCAACTTGCTTAAAAACAGTAAATTCTCAATAAAACACCATATCAACTAGTTTGGCATGATCTTACATTATAACTTTTATATTAAATAAAGCTTATTGAATACAATTGTTCTAAATTAAAGGTAATTATTAGTATAAGTCCACTTAAATACACTGTAGGTGGATAAAATATTTAATATCTATCATTATTTTGTGGTTACACCATTTGACATTTTCAGGGAGCATCCAGTCTTAATAAAATTAGCAATTTCTTAGCATATACAGTACGTTAGCTTTATCAGTCCTCATAGTGGAGAAATCTCTTGTAAGAGGACACTCTACTTATAAGCAGGTACCATGCACACAGAGGAGGATACGGCGACTTCCGCTCCTTGACTATCAATTTCCAGCTGATCATAAGTGCTGTCGGAATCCAGCCGGCTTCACGTGGAGCTGAAGACTTGAGTGGAGATGGATCAGCTAACAGAGATACATACAGGGGAGCCTGAGTACGGATATTGTGCAGCTATAATCCTCAGGACATAATGATAAAGTGTTACACATAACTCTTTATATGGCTGAACACGTTTTTTTGTATTGTACTGTGAAGCACTTAATCACAAAATTACTAGTAATACAATGTAATTTAAAAAGTTCTGATCGTAATCTCAAAGAAAACTAGAGGAACAGTAGAGTTTAGAGAATAAGGTGGGAGATTTAAAGGGGACGTGTCATGCTTTTTGTGGGGTGGGGGTTTATACTGTATGTATTTATACTGCTGTGTTGTTAGATGTAGATGATGATGTAAAACTACTAAAACTATATAAAAATGCTCCAGTTCCTTCTCATGATGACATCAGGTAGTTCGTGCATGTCTCTGTAGCTTTTGTTGCTAATTGTTTGCATTGTCCAGTCTCATATTTTGGATCTAATACTGGCTCAAATATATACAGATACATTTTAGAAGTTAATATTTTGAGTAAAGAACAAATTAAAGAACTAATAGGAGCTAAAACGGCCTGTTTAACCCTCCTGTTGTCCTCGAGTCAAGGAAAGGAGGGAGGGAGGGAGGAAAGAAGGAAGGAAGGAGGTAGGAAGGAAGGAGAGAGGGAGGGAGGAAGAAGGAAGGGAAGGAGGAAAGGAAGGAGGGTAGGAAGTATGGAGCAAAGAAAGAAGGAATGAAGGTAGGAGGAAAGAAGGAAGGAAGGACAGATGGAAGGAAGGAAGGAAGGAACAGTCAAAACAGACAATGAACTGAAGGGCAGCACAAAGAACCAATATAAGAGTTTTTTTTTAACTGTGGAGCTCCAGAATATAAATATAGACTTAGCAATGTGCAGAATAAGCCCCCCCAACCCCCCTCCCCTCCCCTCCCCTTTTAAACAAGATATAAGATCTCATTTCATGATTTAGCTCTGTCAGTCTTCTTCTCTAGGTGCTTGCTTTGAGTTGCTTCCTCTCTGTGCATCGTGAATGACATTGTCAAGATATTTCATCATTTCCTGTGTGTGTAGCTCATTTGGGAAAATAAGTGAGAAGTTGTCACAAAGCACAAAAGAAGAAGAAGAAGTATATCACGCTGGCCCTGTTAAATCAAACTTAACACCTTCAGGGGAGAGGGGAAAAAAAAAAATACACAACTTAGATTTAGTTGCAGGTTTTAGGAGATTTATTGCAGAATAGCCGGATCTTTATCTTAGTTTTCCTGCCATCCTCTACCGTACGTATCTCTGTGTACTTTTCTCTGTCTGCCGTCACATGTCTCTGTGAAGCTGCTGTGCTGTATGTTCCCGGCTGCCTGCAGCTATGCCGGATAAAAGCCACGTTGGTGGTGGATGAGGCTCAGATGCTGGCAGTCTGTTGTGAGCCGGTGAGCAGAGACTTGTCTTTATGGAGGCCAGGTCACAGGGAGGTCTCCTCTCATGAAGGTGACAGATGTACATTGAGATGCACATCACTGTGTGTGTGTGTGTGTGTGTGTAGATAGAAGCTCTCTTTTTGGATTTTTTTTTTTTTTGCATTGATCAAATTAGACCTTCCCATAGATGAAAATGTTCATTTAAATGTCAACACTCATATTAGTAAGGCCTCCTGTGAAATATGGCGGACTGGGCGGAATCATTTAGATGTCAGCCTTCGTTTTATACCTTTACTTTAGTGATGAATGGCACTGACTCAAGGGGAAAGGCTCATCATGTCAAGTCAATATTCAAATCAGGAGATGTTGGAGATGGCAATTTTTTTGAGGAGAGGGAGACTTCCAACAATCAGATTTTTTTAAGCCTCGATGTTAAACCTGTTATTCATCATCTTATTGACAGTTACACAAAGAATGAAGACTAGCTAACATTTAATCGTACAGTAACACAAAACCAAATCAAATGGTGGGAATCTTCAGCCTTAGCGGTCAGACAGCTGCCCCCAATGCACTTATAAGATATTATAAACTGTAAACACTGTTTGTTTTTTTCAGCTTCTGCACTTCTTGTCCGAATCTCCACAAACTTTTACTGAGCCCTGAAGCAAATGTGCACATTATAGCTGCAACCCAGCGAGAGTCAGGCTAACACCCTGAATAATTCACTTAGCTCTATCAACATGTTTTGGATAAAAAAACAAAAAAAAAACAAACAGAAACGAAAAAGTCCTTGCTGGCTCTCTCCCTCCTCCTCCTCCTCCTCCTCCTCCTCCTCCTCCTCCTCCTCCTTCTCCTCCTGTGTTTTGTTTCATTATAAATCACACCACTTATTTCTTTTTTCTTTCTCATGCTCTGGTTTGATGTGCACAGACAAATTGAGAGGCTTGTGAAGCTAACAAAGCTAAAGCGGCTAGGATATACTCCTCTGAGAGACAGTCAGCCAGACAGGCACCTGTGTGCTTGTCATCCTTCCTTTGTGTCAGCCACCTAATTGGGAACAATTAGCCCAAAGGTTGTTTTACATGGCAGAACATGATAGACTTCAGTTATTCCATTGTTCCTGTTTTCTGAATGGCGCTATCTGAATGAAGCTCTGATTGGAATTGTCTTTCAGGACGAGGCACAGCGGCATGTCAGCCTGTCAAAAAGACACTTCCTGAAAGCTCCCTGAAAATAGGCAGCGGAGCCGGGGAGGTCATTGTCATCAAACGAGCGGGCGTGCGGTTTTAACTGCGTGTATCTCATGATCGGGCCAGGGTTGGGTGCTGCGGGGGCGGCGGCAACAACAAGCCTCTCATTTCTATCAGCGCTTGTTCCCGAGAAAATAAGAGGCTGTCATCCAAGAACAGAACAACCATGCGTGTGTACGATATGATCAGTTATGGTGATAATAAGTCATGATTGATTCTCATAATGACTCCACTGGCTTCGCCGCCGAGCACACATCATCACCTTTCCCTTCCGCGCTCATTTGTGAACACGCCGAGGCCAGCTCGGCCTGCTGGTTGCCAAATGGAGCTAACCCGAAGCCAGCCAGTGCTGAGTCTCCTGTCTCCCGTGGCTCTGGAGGGGAAGCCATCTTCTGAGGCCAAGGCGATGTCTCCTCGACAGATCTCTCTCCTCTGTCACTCCGCAGGCTCAGAGAGTGTTTGTGTCAGAGTGAGTCCGTCTTTCTCTGTGTCTGCGTTGGCTCTCTGCTGGCCTTTTACTTAAAGTCATCCTCAGTGAAATGTGATCTGATCTGTCAGTGAGGCTCACACTTACTGTGATAGAAATCCTGCAGTGTGCTCGAGTACATATTTATTGTTAGAATAAGCTGAACAGAAAATTAATTGCAACACTTCATATACATATTAATAATGTAAAGTAATTTTCTCACCATCCTGCTTCTCAGATGTGAGGATTTGCTGCCTTTCTCTGTTTTATCTCAATTTAAATGACATCATATATTTAGATTTTGGACTTCTTGATTGCAAATTAAAGACATCAGTTTTGGATCTGGAAAGTATTTTCAGACATTTCTCGGAGTATGATTAGAAATTAGCAGCATTGCATTGGTTGTATGGAAGATAAACTTGAGGACAATGGTAGATTGTATGGTTTCACTGCAGCTCAAATTTAGCACTTACAACATATAAAACAGATGTCAGAGCAATTTTACATTAGAACCTAATAAATAAAGTGTTTCCTGATTGAGAATCAAGCTGTGGTCATTTAGTTTCAGTGGATTTATTTTCTTCAGAATCTCTTAATGAAAATGTTTTAGCTCATAAGCAGCAGTAGTATTTTTGCAGTAGTTTATTTTTGGCCACAAGGGGGCAGAAAAAATCACTTCCATACAGTAATACTGTGTTATAAAGTTGATGCAGCAAACCTTTTAGCA
This sequence comes from Scomber colias, assembly GCA_021039105.1. Classification (NCBI taxonomy): domain Eukaryota; kingdom Metazoa; phylum Chordata; class Actinopteri; order Scombriformes; family Scombridae; genus Scomber; species Scomber colias. Next base: position 108,217 of record JAJDFG010000552.1, read on the forward strand.
ACCTTTTGCACATGTTCACACTCAAAGCAACGTTATCCTTCAGTTACAGTCACATTTCTCTCCACCTAATGAATGTAAGTCCAAAATTCACTCTCCTTTTATCACTGCTTAAGTTTAAATCAACTCCTGAAAAAAAATATATATCTGGATCTTTAGCTTCTCTGTCTTCCCCAGCTCATTGCTAACTTTGTCTTCCTGCCATTTGGTGCTGGCAGGGCAGGCGACATATATAGTGTTTGTTTCTCGAAAACATCTGCCTGCTACAGCTGGAGAATGGGTTGATGAGAGCGCTGAGGCTGAACCAGACAGTAAATGTGTTGTAAAACAAAAACTATAGATGGTAAAAAGATATAAAAAACAGCCCCGTAAAGCTGCAGAGTTGGTGGTAATTGTCTGTATGTTTTGCAATCAGCCCCAAGTAGTTGTTTGGTTCATTATTAATAGAATGACAGTAGAGGTTTAATGTTGGTTTACATTATTACTGAGTTTTTTGTGTCCTGTGATGCTTTTTCAGAGGCTTCTTCACCCTGACAAAAATAACAAATCTGGAGGATGTATTGAACACTGTTGTTCTTTGGATTTTTGGGGGGCCTATATTGGATATCAATGTGCAACTTTGCACCTACATCTTCTTCTTTTCTCCGCCTTGTGTTTCTTTCAACACAATATTTTGTCATGTATGTGTGTCCGCTCCGTTTTGGGACACATGCCACAGTCTTCCCACATCCTTTTGTGCTTTGCTGCTGGAGCTGAGTGGGTTTATGTGAGGGGCAGTATGGTCCTGGAGGGTGGGGGGGGGGGGGTGTGGGGTGGTGATGGTGGTTTTTGTTGGCAGGCGTGCAGGCCTGATCCCTGGCTTAGCTCTTTCTTTAGAGCTGGGGCCTTGGCTGTCGTTACCGGAAGTAGCAGCAGGAGGATGGCTGTGTGCTGTAATACCCAACAGTGCGTTGGTGTTGTATTTGTGATATAAATACAGAAACACATACTTGTGTAGTCAAACTGGGGTTGTGTATTCTTATGCCAGACATGAGCGCTTTACTCATTTTGTTTGTTTACATTCAGACTTGTTATGAATATGATTTGTGTGCACATCCAAGCGGGTCTTTGTGTGTATGCATACATGTGTTTCCTGACTGCATATGTGTGTGTGTGTGTTTGTGCCAGCGGGTGCAGCTTGCAGCTCAGTGTGTTTATATATTCCTGCTCACAGTGTGCGTCCGGCACTGCGGCACGGTGCCCGGCTTCACCTGAGGCCAAGGAATGTCCTCTCCTCCTCCTCCTCCTCCCAGCGTCCCTCACACTCCTCGCCCACGCCCTCAGTGGGGCAGCGGGCGCCTCCACACAGCCCAGGCCAAGCAAACCTGCCGGGCATCTGGGTCGACTGAGCCCGGCAACACTCACCTGGACATGGACAAGGTCAGGAAGTTGGGAAAGAATACATAATCGCAAAATGCTCAGGCCTGGAGCAAGGAAGAGGAGAGGCAGCGTGAACCCAGCAGACCTTCTGTTCCTCTTCACAATGAAGTGCAAAGGAATTCCACTGTACAGTTAGACCAGGCTGAGAAAAATCTACACTATTTTCCAATAATCCAATGATCAGGAGGTTATAGTGAAAACAAAACGAAAGCAAAAAGGATGTAACTCAGCCAAGGTCAGTAAAAGTAGATGAGCTGCATGTTCCAATATGTGTTTCCTTTGCCCAAAACACGGCAAGTCTTCTGTGTGTTCAGGCTGCTGTGGGAATGAGTGAACCGGGGGTTATTCGGGGGATTTTCATGCTGTGCTGCACACCAAATAGGCAGAACCGCAGTCAGTCAGAGCAGGCAAAGAAATTCAGAACTAACCCCTGGATCACTCAGTGTCTATAGCAAAAAAGCCCGATCTGTCCTTCACCGCCCTGTGTTCTCACACAGCAGACTGCGTAGCTTTGTCTCGTCAATCCCACACTCCCAGAATTCAAACTAATACAAGCCCGGCCCACGAGTGTCTCACTCCGTCAGGATGCGAGCTACAAAAGATTTGCTTCACTTCAGCGCCTTTGAAACAGGTTTTCCCTCATCGCCATTGTCTGTTTGACTTTTAAAGACGATACTCCCGAGGAATATGGGCATCACATATTCCAGGCTTTACTGGTAGACGGAGGAGAGGAGGATTGTTGGTTAGACAGTAGGCGATGGCCTCTGACGGAGCGCCGCTCAGCTCATCTAATGCCAATAGAGTTAACACACAGCGTTGAAATTCGAAATGGGCCTGAACTACTTTTCATGCGGCGTAATTCCCTGGATATTTTCTGAGGCCTCGATTCCTCTCACAAGCTCATTCTCTTACTGTCACCACTCCTCCCCTCCTCTGTCCCCTCTTCCTTACCCTCATTTTTATCACCGTCGTTAAACTGGACCTCCTCGCCCCCCGACAGCGGTTTTTATAGTCCTTGAAGTTATTAAACATGTATAATTACTTTTAGTCAGTTCTGCCGTGGGGAGATGAAGAGAGAGTGCGGAGGGAAAGGATGGAGATGGAGGGAGGTGGGGGGGGGGGGTAGTAGAGACAAATAGAGTTGGATTTTGTGTGCTCGTATATCCTCATTCTTCACAGAGAGAGAGTGGGAGCGCTCTGTGTGTGTGTGTGTGTGTGTGTGTGTGTGTGTGTGTGTGTGTGTGTGTGTGCATGCGTGCGAGTACGGCTGTGTGTGTTTGCCCTGCCGCTACATCCTGCTCATATTTCTTTTATTGGCTGTGTGGCGTTGCTGTCGTAGGGCCCGGGGCAGCCACAGGGACAGCAGGTGCGGCCTCTGTGTGTCACTGTATTAGAGAGTATAAAGGCACGGACTGCCCAGGAGTGAAGTGCATGCTGGGAGCCATCGGAACAGCTGCAGAACGACCACCGGGGCCCCTATTGTTTAGAACGGCGTTCATCTCCTATTCATTATTCACAGGCCGGCTGTATTTGCAAGGCAGTCTAATCTTTCCTTTTTTTGTCTCTCTCTTTCTCTCTCTCTCTCTCTCTCTCTCTCTCGCTCTGTGTGTGTGTGTGTGTGTGTGTGTGCGTTTGTTTCCAGGCCTTTTGAACAGGAGACAGGAGTGTTAAGGTCAAGCTCCAGTAGGGGGCACTCACCCCGTTGTGTGGGCTGACAATTGATTTAGGTCATCTAGTGAAGGACGTACAGTAGGAAATAGTGTGGGTTTGTGTGACATTTCGGACATGGCTTCTCACAGAGTCCGTCTTCCTCTGAACGCGCCCCTGTCCCTGTTAAATATAAACCCGCAGACAGTTTTCTGCTTCTCAGGAGGATTTAAGTCCTGTTAAACGGACTGAATCTGTTCCCTCTGCAGAGTTCAGAGAGGTGATGTGATGACTTTCCTCCACTGAGGATGCAGAGGCTGATGAGTATAGGCAGGCAGAGGGGGTAGAGGGCGGATGGGGGGGGGTGTGAGGGGTGGAGGTGGAGGGGGTGAGCGTGGATTCGAGAGGGGGGCATGCTGGGTGGTTGCTGCAGTTTTGGAAAGGGGTCGGCTGAGGACAGAGGAGTGGCATGCGCTCGTTGCATTTCTGTCTGCACAGGGACATCTGGTGGACACAGGCAGGACTGCAGCACTGAAACAAATATCTGCACCTTTTTTTTTTCTTTTTTTTTTTTCTCCTTGCATGTTTAGTGAGTAGCAGCTCATCATGGCGGCAGGTGTTTGTAATCTGAAGGGGTGTGAACTCAAACAGATGGTTGAAACTGACCTGGATGAATTGTTCTACATATGTCCAGTAAATAATACACATAGAAAAATATAAATGAAACCTTCACCAAAGATATGTTAAAACCCTCACATGCATCTCAATGTTCAGTGTTTTCCATTAATACATTTCCATATCTTTATCTCATATGTTATCAGCTGCATGTCAGTGTGCTGCTCTGCCTCACTGTGCCTCCATCACTCTGCTGCCCTGTTGTCAATCTTGGCCAGTAGATGGCAGCAGTGCTCTGGATTAGCTTTACTGTAAAACAAACAAACCACATGGATACCTTTTTTTGTCTGTGAAGGAATGAAGCATTTATTTATCATACTTCTTAACTTCCATGCTGGCGTTTGATTTTTTTTATTTTTTTTAATCAATCAACATAATGCATACATTTATATTACAAAGGAAATAATGCTCTTAACAAGATTTCCTCATATCCTCCCCTATTTATCTGAGACTGAAACGCTGAGCATAAACAGGAAATTACTCTTTACATACAGAACGTTGGGTCTTAAACAGCATCTTTATTTCATTTGAATTATTTTTGCTTTAAAAAATATACAAATATGTGTTCAATTTTACATTGATGGAAACATACGGCACTTAATCACATTTCTTCCTGCATTTTTACACCTTTACATTTTCTATAAACATTTAAAAAGACTCAGTGGAGTGGATTGTAATTTCATCCTAGACTTGCAACTAATGATTTTGTTTCATGATGGATTCATCTGCTCGTTATTTTCTCAAATAAATGTCAGAAAAGAGTGAAAATGGTCCCTGATCAACAGTCCAAAACTCCAAATGTTCAGTTTACTACCATGGAAGACTAATAAAACCAGCAAATAATCACTTATGAGAAGCTGGAGCCAGAAAAGTTTTGGCATTTTTCCTTAAAAAACGTATTTGATTGATGATTTCCTTTTAAATTGTTGCTGATAACTTTCCTGATGATTGACTCTATAAATCTATAAATCCACCATTTGTTTCAGCTCTGCAGAGCACGTAAATGAAATTCATAACAACATTTTTGCTCTTTTTTAGCCCCAATATAACGGCTCAGCTTCTGTGTCGCTGCCCACATCAGGAGAGAAATGCATTCATTTGTAATTATCAGTGGTGATCTGGTATCAGGTGCACAGCACATGCCGAGCTTCAGGCTTCCACCAGCAGCAGCAGACTGAGAATAAACTGGGAAAGCCTTCCTGTGAACGTATCAGCAGCTCTCTGCCAGCTGCCTGTCTGGAATAAACAAACACAGGCTTATTTGTTGCAGGCGGAAATAGGCAGAATCAAACTCTATGCCGCTTATTAAAAAGCTCTGCTAATCTTTCGTAGAGCACACATTTCTCTGAGATAAAGACCACCAAATTAATTACCGGTTAATTATCACTTCTCACACTGCTCATACGAAAGAGGACAATGGAGTCTTTTTCCCTCCTTTTTTGGTCCCGCTCCTCCCCCGTACATAGGTTTTCCTCTCTTCCATGCCCTGATAAAGTGTTTATTTATTCCTACAGTATATTTGGCACACACAACCTTTTTCCCTGCTACCTCTGGAGCATCTGCACTTGAGCATGCTGGGAGAGAAAGAGGAAATATGATTTGAATGCAAATCAGTGATGTAAACACAGACAAGCAGCAACATGTTATGTTGATTATGGAATAATATTCAAATAGAGCATATTCAAGAGGAAAAAAAAAATCCGAATAATCACTTCAGTGAAACTGTCAGTGAGGAAACAAAGAGGAGGCACATTTACAGTAAATAGTGAGATGACTGTCGTTATCCTTTCGTCCTTTCACGCGACAACATGATCAAAATGTAATGTTTAAATTATGGAAATCTTTCTTTGAGCATTGTACAGTTTTTTTTTTGGAAGGTGGACCTGTGTCTTGAAGCAGCTGCTTTGAATTTTCACACTGGCAGCCAATGGCAGAGAATGAATCATGCTACTTTTGGCAAGACTACTTCCAGCCTCCTTGAGAAGGGGTGACACGATACTGTAGTTTAGATAAATCTGATGATATTCTATACTTTTTACTGCCAACAAGCTCTGAAAAAACAACAACAAAGCCAACAGGTATTGTCTGTGTTTAATATATCTTCTTCCTCTTTGCCATAGAGCTTCATTGTTGTCCAAAAACAATGAAAAACACATCAATGAGCCTCAACGCTGCACTGCTTGACATGTTTCTTTATTACTATGAACACACACACCGTGGTTTATTTTGACTCAATCCCTCACACACTGTCCTGCTGCCTGAAATACTCACCGGAGGACTAAATGTGGATTAATCCGCCACTGAAAATAGTCCCCAACAAACACACAATTCCCTCCTTTTTCTTTGTTATAAGCAGCAAGAAATTACTGAGCCCTTTCTTTAAATATTAAACTATATTAAGTCTGTTTTTAAGGATTTACATCTTCAGCAGGAACCAATGGGCTTCAGGGTGAGAGCCACAAAAGTAGACAAGTGTAGGAAGAGAAATGGACTAACATTTGGTCTTTTCATGGGATCTGTTGGCAATAACAAAACTCTATAGATCATTACCTGTTTTATCCTTTAAATTAAAAAAACCCAAATGGCCATCAACTGTTTCTATTTGGCCTTAAGTCAGCTGTAATTCTGTGCACAACTAAAACCTCCTATTGACAACAATGCATGATTTTCTTTCTCAGTAGTTTGGTCCAAAACTCTTCATGCTGTAAACTTTAATCCTCCTGCTGGTGAGCTTATTGCTTCTATCTAGCTACGACTAGCACAAAGTTTAAACACTTATATTAATTACTTTTAAATAAATCTGCCTGATGTGCTCTAGGTGGGCAATATCATCTGAATAGCCTTTATGAAAACAACCCCTTTCTAATAGATCTATATTCTTAATTTGCTGCTAAGGTGATGAGGACACTGCACAACTTTTTTGGCTTAAAAGAAAGTCCACAATGACTGTGAAACTAAACTATTTCACTGTGATTTTGCCTTGATAATATTTGACTAATTTGACTGAAAAGAACCAAACTCATGCCGCCTGGCTGAGTTGTCCGATGATTTAAAAGTTTACCCGCAAAAGCTGAACCTTGGATTAGCTTGAATATCACGCCAAAGGCTCCTAGACAACTGAACAGCTTTTATTTATCTACATCAATATGATTAATTTCAAGGTCTTCTCTATCAGTTCATCATTCAAGGTAAAAATTTATCCAACACATGCAAGAGCACAGGATGTTTCCAGTTGGATGTGAATTGTATGAGCAGTATAGACGGCAGTGAGTGTCAGTGTCGCTGCCCTGCTTTCATTTCACCTCAGCGGTCAGAGCGGCGTTGTCAGACTCCCTGGCAGCAGTTAAAGGCACGGCAGGAAGGCATACACACACACACACACACACACACACACACACACACACACAGACTGTTGGATTGTTTTCTGAAATCTGGCAGATTGGAGTTTTGCCTCTCACCACGTCAGCCCAACAGTTAATGACAAATCAGTGATGAGGTCACAGGTCACATCAAACGTGGCAGCGGGCGAAGACGAGCTAATTAAGTTGATCTCTAAGTACTTACTGTAGTGCTCCAGTCAGTTTCTCCTTTACATCAAGACAATCAAAACCAAATTGGAGCACACAGAGCAGAGCAGAGCCACGTGGGAATTGCATGCATAAAAATAAATATATTTTTTAAATTGTTTTCCGCAGTGTTACAGTAATTACACGTCTATTTGTTTATTTCACAGTCTGATCCCATTCTCCCTCTTCCTATAAAGTAAAGCACACTGAGGTAGAACAGACGACTCGATGGAGTTGAGTTTGAGAATCTGGGTTTACATTTGTTATATGAGAGAGAAAATGTATTCAGCACGTTTATACATTATTACTAGAGGTGGGAGACTTAGACAAATATCATATCCTATCATATCACACATCTCATTTTTTTTCAAGCAGGATCATAATCTACTATCTTATCTTGATTCTTTGATTCCCTTTCATGTTTTCATGGTTTTTAAGACTATTTTGCAAGTTACTAAACAGCACTCAAGATTCAAGATTCTTTATTGTCTATCGCATAATGATAGGAATTCGTCTTAGTTTATAGACTCACAAACAACATAAAACGTACACCCACGAAAGACTCACATAAAATTACATTAAAACACAACGATTCTATAAATAACTAAGTGTGCAAAGCCGCATTAAAAAGTAGTGACAGTCTATTTGGCCTTGTTTAAAATGGATATTGTAGCGTTAAACCAAAATAGTATAACCAAACTAATTTCACAGCTGAAAAGCAAACAGTTGATGTTGTGTAGAAGTGTTAGTGTGTTGTGTGGGATTACTAGCGGGATGTGCACTATTTAAGAAAAGGCACTGACGCATTGCACCAGAGCTGATGGCATGGCTTTCTTGCAGCATGACAGACGTTGATGCTATCAGTTAGCATGTGAGCTAACTGCCAAACGGTGGTGTTTACCTGCAGTCCAGCTGTCAGTTTAACATGTGTGCAGCAGGTAAGCTTCCTAGGAGGACATTACAGCTGCTGCGGATTTTAACAAATATGCTACCAAGCATCAAATCTGTGAGCTAACTGGTGAGCTGGTGACGTGACGACGCTCAGACAGGTGGTCGGCTATCAGCAAAAATGTGCTACTGTTCGCTGCTTTCATAGCATTTACTGTTTAAAACAAACAGCTTTGTCTCCAGATGTGAACCATGGAGATAATTTGCTCTGCTGTGAGCTCGTTTTTACCCGAGGTTCCTTGACACTGGAGGTCATTTTCTCCACCAGACTGAAGATGTGGCACGAGGCGCTCACCATGTTACCCGTTAGCCTCCTGCTAGCAGATTGTGCTCCATCACAGAGCTGAACTGATAAAATGTGCCCTGTAGCACAATACTAACCTTCTCTCTGTAAAGGCAGATTGCAGGGACATTTTAATTATTCAAGATCTAATATTGTCACATCACACATCCCCAAATTATTGTACTTTTCATTTCTGTTTGCCTCAGCCAGTCAACCAGAAATTATATACAAGGTATCTTGATAGATATTCTGCTTTTGGCTTGTCTAATATTCATCATGTCTAATAGTCATCAACTTTAGGTCCAACCCCACATCTAGTGTCATGATGAAACAAGTTAAACCACTAAAACAAAATTACACCCTGAAAGCCATTTAATTAAAATATTTAAAGGGTCACTGTGTAGGATTTAGTGACATCTAGTGGTAATGTGGCATATTACAACCAATTAAATAACACTGTTGGTATTGTAAGGACAACAATTCTTATTTTCAGATGATTATACACAAATTAAAATATACTTATACTCCATTTCTGCCAAGTCTGGTCCACTAGATGCTACTAAATTCTAAACTATACACATATTCCACTCAAATTTGTGTTTTGACCATTGCTACTTTACTCATATTTTTGAGCTTGTCTGTGCAGAATGATATATGTGCAGAGTTTGTTTTCACATTCATCTGCTGAAAGAGGAAAGTTATCTCTGAGCTCGCCTAAAATCTAAGTTTAAGGCGTGTACCTACGAGCATGATTTATGATATCACAACTAGTCCGAAAGCCAATTGCAGCCCACTATGCAACTTATACAAGTATGTTGTGGAAACTTGAAGCCTCCAGTGCATAAATACTGAGAATGGACTTTTCAGAATAGTAGTCCAGTGTCCAGCAGGGAAAGTTTTGAAATGAAATATACAGTATTTTACATATTCATAGATTCACAATCTTTCACAAGGTAGAAGGAGTAGATGTCATTTAAGAATTTCTAACCAGGAAATTTAACTTTTTTTTATTGAGAAGCAGGGTATTTTGTCTTAAAGCATGTCTGGAGGGCGGCTTTGAACACAAACGTGAGAAATAAAAACACAAAAAAAAGATAGATAGATAGATATTTCATTCATCCCCTTAGGGAAATTCAGAAAATCCTGAGTGAAGCATCTATACTGGAGATACTTAGATGAAGCAAATTTAATATGCACCCATTCTTCTCCTCATTCCTCATAACCAAACTGCTAAACTGGACATAGCTGCTATATCTCTGCTAGCAGTGTATGCTAAATGCCCTCTTGCTTCATTGGTATTTTTTGGCACACTGGTACAGTAGCTGCCGCTGCTGGTGTGAATGTGTAGAGCTGTATGAATAAAAAAGTGCTTCAAACCCGTTCAACAAACCTTTCTTTGCAGATTGCGAAAGAATACAAATGTTGGACCTGCAACTTAAATGCTTGTTGCCCTCTATAAGCGGAGGTAAACAGAGGTAGCGGTGTGTTTTGGGGGTCTCTCGGTGCAGTGCAGGTACACGGACATGATGATAAGAGCGGGGACGCCATGGAGACCCGGCACAAATGAAAGGCTAAGTAAGGCAGGCAGGCGATCTTGTCATCACATTAGCCCGGCCTCATTGTAATTGTGAGGCTGCTGCTGTCAGCCCCGGTGCAGCACAGAGCTCCGAGTCAGAGCCGGAGCCAGCGCCCCGGATAAAGTGCTTCGCCGACTGGAGATAATTGAAAATCCAAAAAGACTCAGGCTAATTTGATTACGCCAGGCAATCACTGAATTGTTCCCATTATTAAAGGGATTTGATTATGACATGAAGTCAAGTAATTATTGGTGCCGAAACTGCAGGAGCTGTCCCTTCAGATGAGGGCCACTGCTGGAGGGGAACAATGGTCCCTGTGTGTGCAGGGTTTGTGACAAGAGTGTGAGCAGTCAGGTAATTTATGTTCAAAGGAAATTAAAGAGAAACAAAATCACTGAATGTCAGCCGTAATAGTCCTTTAATCTAACCTCATAAAGTGATCCTGCTCAGATATGGCGGAGAGGAAATGTGTTGATCCCCTTATTGTTGAAATGATTTGAGATATATTCACACTTCAGCTCATAATGAAGAGCAAGAAGAAAAAAGAATGAAGTTCAAACCCAGAAATCGTGCATGTATTCGCAGTCATGTTGAATTTTTTATTTTTTTATTTTCTCATCATGTGACTTTCTTTCACTGCAGTCATATCAAACGTCCCATTGTGCAAAAAAAAAACTGAATGTGAAGATTGAATGGGTTTGTTTGGGTTTTTCCACCGCCACCATACGGGTGTGAAGTGATGTAAAAACTGGAAAATAGTCTCCATTAAAGTGATCATCAGCTGTGAGATAAAGTTAAAACTGCAGCTGGAATAAATGAAACTATAAAACTACACTGCTGCTCAACCCGACGTATATTACATTTGTTACAACATCAACAACAACAACAACAGTATGGCTTTGAAAGCTCTTTTTTTTTTTGTTAATGGACTTTCCAGAACAATAGGAGCAAAAGCAAAAACCTGCAGCCAAACAGTCTGTCGTGCAGTTTCTGAAATACATTGTCAGGTTTCAACTTTTTGCCCAGGTTTTAATGGCAGTAAGAGAGAGAAGAAAAAAAAAAAGTCAAATTGCAGCAGTTTTAGCCTTTCACTTTTGATTCATCACTTTCTGAGGACGAGGCGGCCCTTCCGACAGCGGAGTATAATTTGGGCAAATAGAGTGAAACTACAGCGTCTCACTTAGGGGACAAGGAAGAAGGGGAGGAGGGGAGGGAGGGGGTTCTTCTCTTCTCTGTTTCTGCTTCACTAAAGTGATTTAGGCTGATGGGCTGGCTGTGTTTGCGTGATGTGTTTCTTTTTTTTTTTTGGCTTCAAACACCAACTCATCTGTGTTTACTTGCACAAGACGTTTCCAAGCAGGGACAGGTGAATAGAGGAAAGTTCAATAGTTCGACATGCTCATCATTCTCGCCGTTTCCCCACTCTTTCTGCCCGCTGATTTAAATATCAGCTGAATTCACTGAACAGTCCCATTAAGGCCAGAGACAAGTCGTGTGTAATGTATGCCCCCTCATGCAGCTCCCTCATATTTGCCACACACACACCGCCTTCCTCTCTGCCTTTGGGCGCTAAATTCATATGAGGGATTAAGAATCCTTTGTCACTGGACCCCATTGACATTTGAGTGAGCATTAGTGAAATTATAACTGCATCTGGACAATATCCAGCCACGTTTTGCTCTCGATGTGACGATGGGCTGGAGGAGCTGGTGGTGGTGGTGAGGGGGGAGAGCGGTGAGGGGATGTAGCCACACAGCGCAACCAGAAGGGAGCAGTCTTGTTCCTGGGAGTGTGTGTGTGTGTGTGTGTGTGTGTGTGTGTGTGTGTGTGTGTGATTGTGTGTGTGTGTGAGATTGTGTGTGTGTTTGTGAGTCTTTGTCTGTGCTGTACAGTACAGTACGTACACTCATGCACACACACGCGGGGTATGCAGAGATGAGAGTGTGGAAGTGTGAAACAGTGATTTTGTCCCTTTTGTATCTCAGAGAGCTGCGCCCTTAGTTCTGCTTGGATGGAGGTATGAAGAGTCACAGTGGGGGGAAAAAAAAGGCACAGCTCTCTTTAAGGCAGGCTTTACCCACTCGAGTGTCCCCATTTGAGACACAGTGCCCAGCTTATCCCCAAAAGCACCTTTGACTAGGCCAGCTTCACTCTGTTCCCCCACTTAGAGAAAAAATAAAATAAAATATAAAAAATAAAAAAAACCCACAAAAACCGCACACCCCACCCTGTTGGCCCCTGCACGAGGAGTGTGGGCAACCAGATCGGCAGAGATGACTCATCCGCAGCCTCCCTTTCCCTCCTCTTTTCCTCCTCTATCTCTCTCTCCTTTAACCAAATTTGAAAGTGACTGTGTTTGTAATTCACCTCTGCGCTTGAATAAAGCTGCCCTCCCATCCAAAATGAGCTTTATATACTGTAGATGTGTGATGGCTGTTTGTGCTCCCCCCCAACTCCACTCCACCCGTCCGTAGTGGCAGCAATAGAACACGAGTGGTTTGAGGTTTATTTATTTATGCCTTTCAGGCTCTCCTTTCCTCTTCATTTTGGGGCTAAGAAATTGCAAGCAAGTGCCGCTGAGGCTGCAGAGATTAGGTTAGCATTGATTGCTTTATTGGTGTGGTTGGATTGTTTCGTATCTGGGAACATTTGATGTAAGCACAGACATTTGTCTTGTCTCGTGCTGTCTCTGTTTCATCGAAAGATAATTCATTTCTCTCAGTGCGTGGGATTTATTGGTAATACAGAAACAGGGGGAGCAAATGCTTCTTGTTATGTACTTTGTGTGTGTGTGTGTGTGTTTTTTTTTAATGACAAATGGAGATATAAGTCCAATCTTTGGCCTTTGCTATTATCACTCTAAATGGAGCTGTTGCAAGTAATGTTCCAATTTTAATCAACACCTAATTACATCCAATAATGCACATGTAGCTAATCGGCAATTGTAATTACTACGTAGTCCAGCCCTGAGAAGTATGGATCTGACTCGCTTATTGGAAGCTGTGCTGCTGCAGACGTTTGGATGTACAACAGCATTGATCATAAAAGTCAATCATGACACACATTATAGTAACTTTTTTATGAGGGCTCTGCAGTGTTATGCAATCCCTCCTCCTCAGTTTGATGCCCCTTTCTTAATTTATTGTGCTGAGCTGGTGTTATCCCCTCTAGACCTCATTGTGGATGTGTTTGAGCGCGTCAATACCATACTCTTCTGGCATCAACCATCAATAGTCCACCCATTAAAATGTGGAATTGCTTAACGCAACAACAGTAAGATGCATTTCTCTGTATGGAGACGGGTATTTGCAAATAGCCCTCAGATCAATGGTCTTTTACTGCCTTCTGAAACCATTGTCTGCAAAACAATTGGAAATCTTTGGGAGAGTATAGTGGGGGCAGCACAAGAGGAGCTAGAAGAGGCGAAGCATCCCAACACAGCGGCGAATTAATTACCCTTGTGAAGAATGAAGGTCTGTGAGATTTGCTTTTTGGGCCATTATCAAGTGACACTACGAACGATTGTTTGTCCCTCTCTGGGTAATGTAGCCCAAACAATGGCTGGCCCAAGCCATCATATGGATCATTAGCAGCTCGTCATGGGACCCCGTCCTATGAAGTTGCCCTTCCGGGGGGCTGAGGGGTTGCTGGGTGCTCTCTCTATCCTTTCTTCTACCAGGGGGACAGACAGCTGACAACCCACAGGAGAAGACGGGCATTGGCTGGCGCTCATTAGGAATGGATGCACTTGAGTTGGGTCATCACAGCAAATCCCAGCGGACTGAGTGCAGCTATTACTGTTACTGTTAGATTGCTGAGGGACACCAAAGCTCATGAAGACACCAGAGGGACAAGATGGTGCCCCCCAAAGTCCAAATAATAAATGCCAGCAGTGTGCTGTTGTTGTTGAGGAGTTTAAAATAATGAATTGTACTTAAATGGAGATTCTTCACTGTTCAAACTGATACTGTTAGATCAGCATCAGTCTGTGGCATCAATAGACTTCAAGCATCATTTATATCACACACATCCCAGAGGAGAGACACTGACTTCTCCCTTTAAAAAAGCAAAGTTATTCGCATGGTCATATATGTAGTTGGCTTGCAAGCAAACTCCATGAGTGTGTGTTTCCCTCACTCAGAATAATGGCGTTGCTTTATGATCCATTGTGTGTTCTCCTACCCTGAGTTTGTTTTTCTGTTTTTGACTTCTCACATTATTCTTAAACATCAGTGCAAAACTGGCCTGGAAAAAATGCTTCGGGGGTTTTCTTTCTGTTTGGAACTGACAAGAAAACCTAATGGTTACTGGATCATGAATGTTTTGTTTGCTCTGGTGCACTTTGTTGTTGTCTGTGCTGTCTTTATTACCATAATACTGGTCTTTATACTGCTTTCTTAGTCAGGGTTTTCTTGAAAAGTCGTTTTTTTTATCTGTTTAAATATAGGCCTAAATTTAACTGGATACCCAACTAAGTCATAGAAGTGCAAAAGTAAGTCTGCAATCAAATGTTTTTCTTTTTGTTTTTGAGCCAAACCACAGAAAATATTCCCATTGTGGCATTATGTAGTCATCAACATCTGGTTTATCAAATGGGCAGTTTAACATTGACCCAAACATAAAAGGGGTTATTCTGGTGTCGGTTTTCTTGCCCTAACTATTGCTGTTTGAAGTATAACCTCACTTGGCCTTCTTCTTTGTGAGGAAACTGATCCGAGCACAGTGGGGTTGTTTTTTTTTAAATTTTTAATTCTCTTACAAACGAGCAAAGATAACAAATGTCGCAATTTTAGGCTTTTCTACCCGCGAGGTTATATCAGCGGTAAAACAAACAGGCTAACGAAATAAATAAATAAATGAGTAAAACCGTTTACCTTGAACCTGTGGTCCAATTTGTTTGTCCAAACAGACATATAATTTAATTCCAGTGCATGTTTTTGAATGTAGTGTGCATTGCAAGAGAAACACATTTCCCCAGCGAAATGGGAAAAGCACAAACAAAATTGGCAAGGTGCTGATGGATTTTATGTACAGAGGATGCATAATGCCCCGTGTCAAAAAAGCAAAGTGAAATTTCCTGTTAAATATGCAAAATCCCGGCTGTCTATTGAATGATAATGGCTCGGCACCTTGTCACTGGGTTGCTGACTCCGTTGGCTGCGCTTCAAAGGCCTGTTGACTAACTTTGAAAAGACCTTGTGTTTCCTGACTCTGGGCTTTCTTAGATTGGACAAATGCAGCAGAAAGAGGGCTGTACGAGTGCCAGTCACGGCTTCCCCGAGACGCCCGAGGGATGTCAGCCTTTGAAGTGATAAAGACCCACTGTTTCTCAAGACAGCCGTCTCAATATGGCCGAGCTCTGTGATGCGCTCATGTTTTTTTTAAAAATGACCGTATTGCTTTTTCGACTGTGCCTTTTCTTTTTGTGGAGGGGTGGCGGGGGTCACATGCTGCATGAGTTAAACTCTTTACAGTTTCTGTGAAGTCGAGGTGTCCGTGCTCATGGTGAACAGAGCATGAACAAAAAGTATGTGGACACACCTGGTGAACATACTTACTTTACTGTGCTTTTGATGCGAGGCTGGTTTGTAACCCTTAGTTCAAATAAAGAGAAATCTTATAAATGCAGCATATTTTAAACAAAGCATGACAATTGCACCATGAACTAAGCCGGGTCCAGAAGGAAATGGTTTTTTTCCAGTTTAGTGTGGAAGAAGTTTACTCGCCTGCACAGAGACTTGAACTGAACCCCATCCAACCAGAGCAGATTAATCTATGTGACACAGATGTACTACAGGGCCACCTGTGTCTCCGGGGACCAAGGGCACAAATTTGCTACTGGGCCCATATTTAACCCCTCAGCCACCCACTTTCCACCTTCCATGCATTGTGTACACTTTCTCATATGGAACTTTATTTTGAAATATGCATTATTTTACCCATCCATCCATCCATCCATCCATATTCCAAACCACTTATGCATAGTCAATCCCCGCTGTCATTGGGAGAGAGGTGGGGTACAACCTTGGATAGACTGTTCACACTGCAGTTAAAAATGACCCATATCTGATTTGTTTCTGACAATGTGAACAGCACAAGTCTCATTGAATCTGACATTTCCAAATCTGATTCATGCCACTTTCAAATGTGCTGCTGAATTGGATACATATCGGATCTTTTTGAATAGTCAGGTTGCATTTAATGTGGCTTTGGCGTTATTCTGGAGCAACACACATTAAACAGACAGACCTAACCCTAACCCAGGCATCATTAAAGTATTCATTTACTTTCTCCTCTTCCTCCTTTTTAAACATCACCTACTCACAAATTTACCGGCTGCTGCCACACACAAAAATGGGATTTGAGCAATAAATCTGAACTAAGCATTAAGGCCTGCAGTGTGAATGTAGCCATAGAAACAAACAACCATTAATGCTTACATTCACAATTCACACTGCAGGCAATTTAGAGTCTCCAATTAACCCGAGCTGCATGTCTTTGTTTTGTGGAGAGGAGAGAACGGACGCATGCACAAGGAGAACATGCAAACTCCACACAGGTTCAAACCCAGATCCCTCTTACTGTGAGCCAACAGTAAGATATAAACTGATATATTAAAGTTTTTAAACCTGCATTTTGGCCTAAGGTCCCCCCCCCCTATAAGCAGGTTGTGTCGATGGTTAAAATGCATATTGGGAACAAATTTGTACTTGCAAAACAACTAGCAGACAGGTATTGAATCTGAGGTTTTTGTGATCTCTGGGGGTTTGACAAATCTTTCAGAGGTCACTTGGCCTGGTTAGTAATCCAGTCTTGCATCCAGCACCTTTAGGATCAATTAAGACCGCAGTAGCTCTTGGAGAAAATGACTCAAAATGGCTCAAAAGTCTGGTGGGAAAGCCTGAAATCAGAAGCTTGATATTAGCAGCAGGTTAAATGCCCTTTGGTTTGACATATCCAACAACAAACAGGGTGTCCACATAGTTTTGTAATTCATCATCATCATCATCATCATCATCGTCACTGGGCCTCGCCACTGCATCCTGATTCAACCGAACCTGTGTTGCGTTGCACAGCCACCAGTTGTTATGTCACATGTGTAAAGGCTTAATAAATGGTGTGCGGGGCTCCACTTCATGAAAAATGGGCTGCTCCTTATAATCAATGCAGGAGCAACGTGAATCCGGTCGGCCATTATTCCGTCGGTCTAATCATTTGAAGAACCCGAGACAAACTACCACCTGTGCTCTGAGCATTGATCATGGGTAGGTATTCTATTAAATCTAATAATACACTTTCTTTTGGCTAAATCACCCTGCACATTTCAATACCAAATGACTTCTGTTCATTCTATTAAAGTGGAACTACTCTCAATTATGTTTCATAGTCCTATTGTCTGATACTAATGAAGATGAAACACTTTCATTTTTCCACTTAATTAGTTCATATTTAACAAAGGTGCTGTGCCATCAGACTCCAAGGAAAGAGCGCTTTTTTTCTTTTTCTTTTTTTTTCTCTCTCTCTCTCTCCTTCCCTCCCTCTTTCTTTCTTCTTTTGCCTCCTATGGCATTGAAAATAATCCTTTTGCTTTCATCCTGCTATAGAAATTGTCTCTGTATATGTGTGTTTTTCCTTTCTTGTCTTTTTTGTGGTAAATGTCGACACTGTTTTAATTGAATTCCTCAAAAGAATCCACCTGATCCTCCCACTTTTTTTTTTTTTTTTGTGTTGAATGAGCTTATGCGTTGTGAATGTACTGATACTCCAGGTCCTGTTGGCAGGCAGTGCCAAGGACAGCTAATTGAAGGTGAATTGATAATGCCCCAGCTGTCTGTGTGTTGCAGCCTCATAGCCAGTCTGCTGTGCGCGTCTTTGATAAGTAATTCATCTGTTTGGCCTGGCAGCACTGCCTTGTTGCTTTCATGTCACTCTGTGTGTGTGTGTGTATGTGTGTGTGTGTGTCTCTCTCTAAGTGTGTGTGTGTGTGTGTGTGTTTTCATATGTGAATATGTGAAGCCTTGGATGCTCCCTCCCCCAGGCTATGTGTCTGTAGTCATGGTCAACAGGGGGCGAATCCTCTGCTCTCTCTGCTCCTGCACTCTCGGTCTCTGGGTGGCATTATAGCACTTCATCTTTCTCTCCCAGGCTTCTTTCTAATTGGATCCACTCCCAACTTGCCAAAAAACAAAAAAAAATACTCTGCAAGTCATCCACCTATCCTCCACAAAAAAAAAAATCTTCAGAAAACAATCCAGAAGTGATGCAGAGACGGCGAGTGATGTGACACCCAGTGGTGCGGCTCACCGGGGCGCCACCAGTCTGCTCCCAAACCTCCTCTCCTGTTGCTTTAAAGCCAGCTTCTCTCCCCTCATATGACCCCCCCCCCCCCCTCCCCACCTCCACCTTTCTTACCCCGACCTTCATCCCCGTCAACCCCCCCCCCCCCCGCTCCACCTCTGTTGTTGCGGCACGATTCATTAACATGTTTGAGGTGGACACGACAGAGCCACGGAGCAGCATCTGAATCAATGCCCTCACCTCCCAATCTGCCCTTTATCATGTTAATATGATTTCCATTGATGGAACGCTTTTTCAAAATGGCATCCCTCTATAGTTTTACATATTGACTTTTTAATTCATGGCCCTCAGTGCAGCATCACTCTTGTTGCGCCGCCACTGAAAGAACGCTCCCAGATCAGAGACGGATGTTGCTTGAGTGTGGAATTGACTTCAGGGCAGTGTTTTTTTTATTTTCTTTCTCTCTCTCGTTTTTTTATTTTCCTTACTTTGTGCAACTGTGTGTGTGTTTGTGTGTGTTTGTGTGTGTTTGTGTGGGTGTCTCCAGCTCCACCTCTTTCTCTCTGAACCACTGTCTCCCTGATGGTGTGTGTGTGTATATTCTCTCATTAGGCCAGAGCAACACTCAACTTCAGTTTCATGTCGCTGGGGCGATGAGTAAGTTGGCTCTCAGCTAACGTTTGCAACAAAACACAACCCCAACCTCTGTAGTAATAATATTTACAGCTCCTCCCAATAGCTGGTGGAGAATTGCCTGAACCTGTAACATAGCTATATCAAGAAATAGAGAATTTGATGCCTGTCGTATAGAAGCAGTAAAACATACACTCTATTATTCCTTTTTAAATATATATATATATAAATTGAAGACTGAAAGATGTCTGTTCTCATTGTAGCTCTTTTCTGAAGAGACTGTTAGGGAGAGGATTAAAGGGTGTTTTGCATGTTTAATTAAAACATGTTCAAGTTTCCCACCGGTCCTGAAAATTTCTGGAATATCATCTAATGAAGTGATATGAACTCCAGTCAAGGGGAGTCAGGGGATTTCTGAATTCTCTAATGAGTATTTTAAAATAGGTCGCTGTATCTTACAAGCTTGTTCAACACATTCATTGCATTAGATGTGTTTTTTTTTTCACAGGCCTGCCTCTACACAAATCTAAACATTTTGATAAAAGCTTCATAAAAACAACATTAACAGCTGCTGGCGATGGAAACACACAAACACACAAACACACACACGTCTCGACTCGACTTGTCAGAAAAAAGAGCTTTACTTCTTTCTGGAAAGTCATGGAAAGGAAAAATACATCCAGCTGAATCCGGATGTTTGTGGATTGTAACAGTCAGGATGCACGTTATAGCAAGGAAAGAGAAATGTGATTTCACTTCATCGCTAACTTAATTTTATTAAATGATTTTACAGAAAATTCTGACATAATTTAATATTGAATGTCATGCTGGCGCTGCAGCAGCTCTGACAGTATGCCATTAATTGTGAGGCTGGCTGTTTGATTTTTGACTCTTCCAGTCTATATATTGAAGTTTACTTGCTTTAGACACCACAGTTGCTCCCAGTAGTGTGTGTAGATATTAGATTACATGTTTGAGGTACTGTATGAAAAGTGGAACGCACTGAAAAGATGACACCTGCAGTTCCTTAAGTTAAAATGACAATCAGTAATAGTATCCTTTAAGGGGAAGCTGAGAAGATATAAATACAACAATTTAGCAGGTATTGGATGTTGAAAAGAAAGAAAAGAGAGAGACAGTTCAAACTGTATGATTGCCACACCGTCTGACACCTTTAAGAGACGTCAAACAGCCGCTGAGAAATTCATCACCACCAACTGCTTAGCAACAGTTGCCCCGCTCATATACGAACAATTAAACGAAAATGAAATCATTGTCAGCGCACCAAGATTTGATGCACAGCGATCCAGTCATCCAATCACATGCGTCAGTCGGATCGTAAAACGTTTCAATTACAGCCGTGGCAGCAGCACAGCCGATCACTTTGTCTTTGCTTTGGCATCTGACACCGAGCTTCAGCCACGTACGTCTGGGGTTCCTCGGTGGAGAGCCTCGCAGATCTATGTTGAGCTCACTGATTAAGCAATGGCTCTTCTCTCCATTTCAAATGACAAGCTGCCAGGGACTTTGGTTTTAAATTGTGCAATTAGTGATCTGGCATGCTTTGCTTGGCTTCAGTCAGACTCAAATCCCAGTCCAGGGCCTCGCCGAAGCACAGTCGACAACACATACTCCAGAAGCATTTGTCAGACAAATTCATCTGAGCCTCCACTTCCACTTTGCTCTCTGAGCACACTAACCTCTCTCAAATGTCAGCCAGGGTATTTACCGTTTCACCGGTGGGTAAACAGCGGTGATCCGGGTTAGGTAGCGCCAGATTAACTGTGATTCTTCTAAATGAGAACAGATAATAATTCACAGTTTGTTTTTGTTTTTTTTCGCACAGATGCACAAAATGACGTTGAACGGCCCATAAGTTGAGCTCCTCCTCCTCCTCACTGTAAATGATCTATTTCTCTGCAGTCATAAATAATACATTTATTTACATTCACAATATCCACCTAGGATTGCTGTAATAAATCTACATAAGCTTGTTGAGTTTACTGCAGCAAATATATGAATTAGGTTACTCGTTTTAGGTTGCAAAACTACAAACCAGCCACCTCTTGATCATTATGTTGGCTCCAAAAATGAAAACTGGCTTATATAACTTAATTATTACTGTACTATATAAATAACCTAAGCTTGGATAATATTGGGAACAGCTTAGATAATAGCCTTAATATTTAATTTCCCCTTTGAAGTCGTGGCTGGGTACATTAAAAGTTCAAGAAGAATATGGTAAAACTTGTCATCACCACCAAGATTCATTTGAACATGTATTTTTAATAGACT
>JAJDFG010000553.1:0-50000 GCA_021039105.1 Scomber colias
AAAAAGTTAGGAAGGAAGGACAGGAGGGAGGGAGGAAGGAAGGAACAAACTAAGGAAGGAAGGAAGGAAAGAAGGAGGGAACGAAGGGAGGAAGGACAGGAGGAAGGAAGGAAGGAAAGAAGAGGAAGGAAGGAAGGAAGGAAGGAAGGAAGGAAGAAGGACAGGAGGGAGGGAGGGAGGAAGGAAGGAACAAACTGAGGAAGGACGGAAGGAAGGAAGGAAGGAGGGAACGAAGGGAGGAAGGAAGGACAGGAGGAAGGAAAGAAGGAAGGAAGGAAGGACAGGAGGAAGAAAGGAAGGAAAGAAAGAAGGAAGGACAGGATGGAAAGGACAGGAGGGAAGGAGGGAGGGAGAAGGAACAAACTAGAGGAAGGAAGGAACGAACGAACGAACGAAGGAAGGACAGGAGAGGTCCTTTTTTTCAAATCCTTCAAACACAAACCTGCTATCTGCCAAAATGATCAGCATCACAGCACAATGACGGAGCTTTAGCCCCCCCGAGGTCTGAGAGAGGGGGGACCGACCTGGCTCCTCCTCCCGGCCTCCTCCCGGCCCTCCACCCGGCCCTCCACCTGTTTTCCATTAGCTTCATTTAATATAAAAGTTAGGAAGGAAGGAAAGAAGGGAAGGACAGAGGAAGGAAGGAAGGACAGGAAGGAGGGAGGGAGGGAGGGGAGGGAGGAAGGAACAAACTAAGGAAGGACGGAAGGACGGAAGGAAAGAAAGAAGGAAGGAAGGAAGGAAGGAAGGGAGGAAGGAAGGAAGGAAGGAAGAAAGGAAGGAAAGAAGGAAGGACATGAGGGAGGGAGGGAGGAAGGAAGGAACAAACTAAGGAAGGACGGAAGGAAGAAAGGAAGGAAGGAAGGGAGGAAGGAAGGAAGGGAGGAAGGAAGGACATGAGGCCCTCCTCCCGCTCCTCCTCCCCGCTCCTCCTCCCGGGTCCTCCTCCCGCTCCTCCTCTCGGCCCTCCACCCGGCCCTCCTCCCGCTCCTCCTCTCGCTCCTCCTCCCCGGCCCTCCACCCCAGCCCTCCTCCCGCTCCTCCAACCCGGCCCTCCACCCGCTCCTCCACCCTGCCCTCCTCCCGCTCCTCCTCCCGGCCCTCCACCCGGTCCTCCTCCCGCTCTTCCACCCAGCCCTCCTCCCGCTCCTCCAACCCGGCCCTCCACCCGCTCCTCCACCCTGCCCCTCCTCCCAAGCCCTCCTCCCGCTCCTCCTCCCCGGCCCTCCACCCGGCCCTCCTCCCGCTCCTCCTCCTGGCCCTCCACCCAGCCCTCCACCCAGCCCTCCTCCCGCTCCTCCACCCAGCCCTCCTCCCGCTCCTCCTCCCGGCCCTCCACCCGGCCCTCCTCCTGCTCCTCCTCCTGGCCCTCCACCCAGCCCTCCTCCCGGCCCTCCTCCATGCCTCCTCCCAGCCTCCACCCAGCCCTCCTCCCGGCCCTCCTCCCGGCCCTCCACCCAGCCCTCCTCCTGCTCCTCCTCCCGGCCCTCCACCCGGCCCTCCTCCCACCCAATCCTCCTCCCGCTCCTCCACCCAGCCCTCCTCCTGGCCCTCCACCCGGCCCTCCTCCCGCTCCTCCTCCCGCTCCTCCTCCCGGCCCTCCACCTGGCCCTCCTCCCGGCCCTCCACCCAGCCCTCCTCCAGCTCCTCCTCCCGGCCCTCCTCCCGCTCCTCCTCCCGGCCCTCCACCCGGCCCTCCTCCTGCTCCTCCACCCGGCCCTCCACCCAGCCCTCCTCCCACTCCTCCTCCCGGCCCTCCACCCGGTCCTCCTCCCGCTCCTCCTCCCGGCCCTCCACCCGGCCCTCCTCCCGGCCCTCCACCCAGCCCTCCTCCCTTCACTTGTCAAATATAATATCAGGAATAATCGGATAGTTTATTTGTTAATATTCTGCTCAGCTGCTGCAGACAGAAAACTCTTCTTTTTTTTTTTTGGATGTTAAACAGCTGCTGAAGGTTTGTTCTGCAGCAGTGAAATGAAAGCAAAGCGGTGCTACTGGGTTTAATTTGAGGCGTTCATGTGAAGGAATGTAAATGTAAATGAATCAATCAATCAATCAATCTTTATTTGTATAGCGCCAAATCACAACAAAGTTATCTCAAGGCACTTTACACATAGAGCAGGTTCTAAACCGAACTCTTCAGGTTTTAACTTTAAAGAGACCCAACATTCCCACATGAGCAACAGTGGAGAGAAAAAACTCACTTTTAACAGGAAGAAACCTCAGAACCAGACTCAGAAGTGGGCGGACATCTGCCTCGACCGGTTGGGGTTGAGAGGAGAGAAAGGAAGGATAGAGGAGAGAGGCACAACATCATCTTGAATGCAAAACATCTGCTGAAGATGATTCATCAGAATAACGTCTTCATCATCATCATCATCACAAACCGTGAAAAACTAAACATCCAAACAGCAACGAGTAGAGAAAGAAAGAAAGAAAAAGCAGAGTGACAGTTTACAATATACAGTATATATAATTAGGGTTAGGGTTATTTTTTAATTGCGATTAATCGCAGAGTTTCCATAGTTAATCGCGATTAATGGCGTTTTGAATAGCATGTTTAAAATCCTGTTATTTTCCATTTGAAGGCAGTTTTAAGCCCATAATGTAAAGCATTTCTTACCAGAGTGTCTTAACTGGGAATCAATCACGGCTCTGCTGCGACTCCCACACTCCAAAATGGTCCTTTGGTGGAGCTGAGGCTGGCTTGGCTGCACCTGGGTGTTTAGCGTGGAGGTGCTAACTCAAACTCCACGTACTCCGGTGGTAGTTAAACTCCGTTTGACACAGGTTGCATTTTACTTTTGACTTGTCAACTGAAGCGTCTGGAAGTGTTTTAAAGTTAAACAAGCCGTTCAAAAGTCAGTAGCTCTCTTACTTTCCATCAGCGCGGTAGGTTTACTGCAGGAGGCCACTTCAAAGCATAGCGCTACAGCTAGAGGAGCCGTCTACGGGGGAGTAGAAGGGACAAAAAGGCTTGACACATTAAAATGCCATTAAAAAAAATTAATGCGTTATGGATTACATTAATCTGATCACGATTAACGCGTTAACGCTGACAGCCCTAATATATAAGTATAAAAGGGTTAAATATATAGAGAAAGAGTGAAAGTAGGTTTTGAGCAGTGGAACAATTGTTTTTCCATTAGCTTCATTTAATATAAAAAGTTAGGAAGGAAGGAAAGAAGGAAGGACAGGAGGAAGGAAGGAAGGAAGGACAGGAGGGAGGGAGGGAAGGAGGGAGGGAGGAAGGAACAAACTAAGGAAGGACGGAAGGAACGAAGGAAGGAACGAAGGGAGGAAGGAAGGAAGGACAGGAGAAAGGAAGGAAGGAAGGACAGGAGGGAGGGAAGGAGGTAGGGAGGAAGGAAGGAACAAACTAAGGAAGGATGGAAGGAAGGAAGGAAGGATGGAAGGAAGGAAGGAAGGAAAGACGGGAGGAAGGAAGAAAGGAAGGAAGGAAGGAAGGACAGGAGGAAGGAAGGAAGGAAGGAACGCAGGAAGGAACGAAGGAAGGACAGGAGGGAGGGAAGGAGGTAGGGAGGAAGGAAGGAACAAACTAAGAAAGGAAAGAAGGAAGGACAGGAGGAAGGAAGGAACAAACTAAGGAAGGATGGAAGGAAGGAACGAAGGAAGGAAGGAAGGAAGGAAGGGAGGAAGGAAACATCCAAACATCAACGTGGAAAGAAAGGAATATACAGAGAAAGAGTGAAAGTAGAAGTTTTGAGCAGTCAGCCGGACATTAATCATCCTGCATGTTGATGAGCTGCAGTAAATGTTTAACTTCAGGTCTGAGATCAGTGGCTGAACGAGCTCTGAAACATCCGTCGGAGGTTTTTTCTCTTTTGATTGTTTTAGTTAACATAAAATATAAAATACAGTTTAAAGGTTAATAACTGTGACTGCAGCTGCTGAGAGGAAATCATGCAGGAACAGAAATCACAGACTGATGGGTTTTTTTCTCTCTGTGATAAAAACGCAGCTGCAGACGTTAAATCTCAGTTTCCCTCCTCGTGCACGTACGTGCACGTGAAACCAAAACTAAACTTTCAGCAGAGACACATTTCTTCTTTTCTTACAGGAAGAATTCAGCTGATTAAATCCAACAAGTTACCAGCTGACTATTTAAACCTTTTTCTCTTCCTCCTTTCCTTCTCTCCTTACTTCCTTCCTCTTTCTTTAATTTTTCCTTTGTTCTTCCCCTCCTTCCTTCTTTCTTTGCCCCCTTCTTTCTCTCACTTCATTCCTTCCTTCCTTCCTTCCTTCCGCCTTTCCTTCTCTCCTTACTTTCTTACTATTTTCCTCCCTACCTCCTTACTCCTTTCCTTCCTTCCTTCCTCACTACCTCTTTCTTTAATTTTTCCTTTGTTCTTCCTTCTTCGTTCTCCTTCCTTCTTTCTTTGCTCCCTCCCCCTCCATACTTCTTTCCTCACTTCCTTCTTTCCTCACTTCCTTCTCCAACTGTTTTAGTCCTAACTTGTTGACACCCTGTCCTGACCTTTGACCTTTGGCTTCTCTCTGAGTGATGAACATACTGTAAGACAGAAGGAATCAAACTCATTTTCATTCAAGGGTCACATACAGACCAATTTGATCTCATGTGTTAAAGAGATGGAGGGAAGGAATGAAAAGAAGACAGGAAGGATAAATGGAAGAAAGGGATGAAGGAAGGAAAAGAAGATGGGAAGGAAAGATGGAAGGAAGGAAGGAAGGAAAGAAAGAAGGAAAAAAGAAAGAAAGAAAGAAAGAAAGGAAAGGACAGATGGAAGAAAGGGAGGAAGGAAGGACAGATGGAAGAAAGGGAGGAAGGAAGGAAGGACAGATGGAAGAAAAGGAGGAAGGAAGGAAGGACAGATGGAAGAAAGGAGGAAGGAAGGAAGGACAGATGGAAGAAAGGAGGAAGGAAGGAAAACAACAGACAGGAAGGAAAGTGGGCCGGATTGGATACCTCGGCGGGCCGGTTCTGGCCCACGGACCACATGTTTGACACCCCTGCTCTAAGAGGATAGTTATAAAAAGGCCAACAGATGCAGAATGAACAATGAGTGTTCAGTAAGTGTTAAACGATGCTAACTGCTAATAGACGATGGTTTGGCTTAGTTGGTAGTTTGGGATTATTATATTGTGTTACAACCCCTCCCTTTCTGCTCGCCATCATGCAGAAAGGGAGGGGTTGTAACAATAGTGATGTAAGGTTGTTTAGAGTAAAGAGTTAAAAACGGGACAGTTCGTCCGTCTGTGAGGGAAAGAAGAAGTGAAGAGCAGCCTGAGCTCATCCAGCCGTTTGAAACGTCGTATTCAGTTATTATTCAACCTTTAACCAAAGTGTGAATCAGATCTCTGAGTTTATAAAGTAGGTTAGACTGAAAACACCATCGCAACAACGCTGCAGGAGAAGAGCTTCAGTGTTCAACTCATTTCAGAAGACAGGCAGGAAAGATTGAAAGAAGAGAAATGGGATTGGAATGGAAAAAAGGAAGGAAGACAGGCAGGAAAGATGGAAGGAAACTGGGAAGAAAGGAAGGATGGATTGATTGATTGAAAGAAGAGAAATGGTATTGGAATGGAAGAAAGGATGGAAGGCAAGTGAGAAGGAATGAAGGAAGGAAGGAAGGAAGGAAGGAGGGCCGGGTTGGACCCCTCTGAGGGCCAGTTCTGGCCCACGAGCTGCATGTTTGACATCCCTGCTGTAGAGTATTAAAACAACAAGGAGAGATGGCTCGTTGATAAAAACCCTGATAAAATAATGATTCAAAGCACATTTTCTGTAAATCAATGTTCGGGGGGGGGGGGGGGGGGGGGTGTTTATCCTCATAACTCACCAGGTAATTATGGGGGGCGGGGGTGGTGGGGGCAACCTGTAGATATTTTCTTGTACTATAATTCTCTCTGAATAGGTCTGGTCTTACAAACCTGCCCGATAGTCACGATAAGCCAGGCAGGATATAAAATGCTGCTGGTTCTCTTTAGTTTAATCTGAACAGCAAAGTCTCTGCTGGAGGCTAGCAGCTCCAGGTGCATCGTGGGTAATGTAGGCACCAGGTTTTAACACTGAAGAAGAAGAACATGTGGATTAAATAGCTGATATGTGGCTGTGCTGCATGGATAAGTGAGTGTGTCCTGTCTCTGCAGATGGAGGACATGCAGTGGCCTCGAGGTGAGCAGGACGTCCCCAGCTCCGTGTGCAGCCTTCCCTGCAGGACCGGCGAGAGGAAGAAGGTGGTGAAGGGGATGCCGTGCTGCTGGCACTGCGAGCCCTGCGACGGCTACCAGTACCAGCACGACGAGTTCACCTGCAAGCTCTGCTCCTACAACATGAGGCCCAACGCCAACCGCACCGCCTGCCAGCCCATCCCCATCATCAAGCTGGAGTGGCACTCTCCGTGGGCCGTGATCCCGGTCTTCCTGGCCATGCTCGGCATCGTCGCCACCATCTTCGTCATGGCGACGTTCGTCCGCTACAACGACACGCCCATCGTGCGGGCGTCGGGCCGCGAGCTGAGCTACGTGCTGCTGACCGGCATCTTCCTCTGCTACATCATCACCTTCCTCATGATCGCCAAGCCGGACGTGGGCGTGTGCTCGTTCCGGCGGATCTTTCTGGGTCTGGGGATGTGCATCAGCTACGCCGCCCTGCTCACCAAAACCAACCGCATCTACCGGATCTTCGAGCAGGGTAAGAAGTCGGTGACGGCGCCGCGGCTCATCAGCCCCACCTCGCAGCTCGCCATCACCTCCAGCCTGATCTCGGCGCAGCTGCTGGGCGTGCTGATCTGGTTCGGCGTGGACCCTCCCAACACCGTCATCGACTACGACGAGCAGAAGACGGTGAACCCGGAGCTGGCGCGCGGCGTGTTGAAGTGTGACATCACGGACCTGCAGATCATCTGTTCTCTGGGTTACAGCATCTTACTGATGGTGACGTGTACTGTTTACGCCATAAAGACGCGCGGCGTTCCCGAGAACTTTAACGAGGCCAAACCCATCGGCTTCACCATGTACACCACCTGCATCGTCTGGCTCGCATTCATCCCCATCTTCTTCGGAACGGCGCAGTCGGCAGAAAAGGTAAGAACGGCTCGATAAGAGAGAGGAGGAGGAGAGGCTTTATGTTCCTTCAGTTTAATATTAAAATCCGTCTTTCAAGCTTTAGATAAATGAAACGTGCATTTTGGGAAATTGGTGTAGTGGTGTGGTGTTGAGGGAACAAAGAGATGACTCCACTTCTTCTTCTTCTACTTATTCTTTTTATACTTTTTTAAACAACAGTTAAACAGTTAATGAGGAACATTTACAATCAGACATGTTGGATCCTGCACATTAAACACATTAAATATATAGATGTGTGTTCATACATACATATCGTAGCCTGTTTATGAGTTAATGACTAATAAGAGTCGATAATATGAGCTGAAGAGTCAGAGTGATTTTTGATGTTTGTGTCGTACAGAATGAATCTTGTGTTAGTTTACGAGCTGGAGGTGTTTCGTGGTTTTGTGGTTTCATGTTTCTCGTCCTGATGAGGAAACGTAACGTACGGTAAAGGTTTGCTAATGTAACGGACAGCAGCTGTGATAAACTCCTCAGAGACTCAGAGACGCTTCCAGCAGCTGATTCCTGCAGATCGGTTTCACCATCAGATGCTCGGTTTCACCATCAGATGCTCGGTTTCACCGATATAAACATTATCAACAGGAAGTTAACATCAAATAAGATACTAAATATTTAATCAATCCACTAACTATTACTATTGAAGTATCAGTGAATAAAATACTGCAAAGAAACAGCGCTGAACTAAAAGCCCCCTGCTGGTTGATCTGTGAACTACATGTATCTCTAACACTCATTGATCACATATCAGTTGGTTTTACAGGATTATATTATTATTAATAAATCCTAAAAGAAGAGTTAAACAAAGCTCTCACATGTTAAATATTCTCTGTTGATGAACAAAGGCCTGAACATAACATAAAAGACGATAAATCAGAAAGATCACGTAACAATAGTCAGAACCAGCTTCCTGTCTGCTCACAGGAGGAAATCTAGTCTCAGAGCGTCTGATGGTGAAACCGAGCGTCTGATAGATTAGATTCAGCAGCTATAGAAGCTCATTAATCTGTTAATCTGTACTTCATATTAATCTGATTTGAGCTCCATCAGGAGCTTTAAGGGTTAAACTTGTCCTCTCTGAGAGAAGGAACATGTTCTGACTCTTCTGAGTGTTTTTGGTGTTTTTGGTGTTTTTGGAGGAATCGTATCAGAGGAGGTTTGTGAGCTTTTCTTAAAGTGCTGAGTTTCTTCAGCTTCAGTGTTCAGCAGCTGAGTGAATCTAAATTGCGTTTTGATGAAGTATATTAATATATATATATATTTATATTAGTATAAATATCCTGAGCGTCCTCTGACTGGAGCTCAGGAACAGAGCAGCGAACCAATCCAGAAGCTCAGATTATAAAAAGCTCTCTGGTCTCTTTCCCCCCCGAGGACCAAATCTGTGTTATCAGCGGCAGGTACGAGTGTCCGGCTCCGGCTCGGGGCAGAGAGGAGGGGGGGGGGGGGGGGGCAGAGGAGGGGGGGCTCGGGGCAGTGGGGGGGTTAGGGGGGTGAGGGGGGTTTGGCAGAGTCGCTCCCACTAACCCTCTCTGTGTTTGTCTCTCAGCATTAAAGAGACGAACCACTTTAAACCTCGAGTCCTCGTCCAGAGAGACGTTCGTCCTCTCAGCTGGAAAACACGGACTAACCCTTTAACTCTGAGTTATTAAACAGCTGCAGGACGAGTCGAAGCTTTAACTGTAAAAGAAGAAGCAGAGTGTGTGATGTGAAGAGGAAGAGAGCAGAGGGAAAGAAGCAGAGTGTGTGATGTGAGGTTGAAGGTAAAGATGAAGAGGAGGAAGATGAAATAAACCTTAAAGCTTCTCTTCATCATCTCACTAATCACTGATCAGCTGTCTAAAGTAAAACTCCTCAAGATTTAGTTACACACACACACACACACACTGACACACACACACACACACACACACACACACACACACACACACACACACACACACACACACACACACACACACACACACACACTGATCAATATGCTGATTTATAGATGTGTATGAGCTCAGTTTATTTTATTCCTTCTACATCAAACATACAGACACAGAGAGCATGCAGAGTGTTTCTGTGTGTGTGTGTGTGTGTGTGTGTGCGTGTGTGTGTGTGTGTGTGTGTGTGTGTGTGCGTGTGTGCGTGTGTGTGTGTGTGTGTGTGTGTGTGTGTGTGTGTGTGTGTGTGTGTGTGTGTGTGTGTGTGTGTGTGACGTCAGCAGCAGCAGCGGTGACATCGTGGCCTTTGCTGCTGCTGCTTGTCATTACCTGCTGCAAGACCTGCTGAATACAGATGAGGAGAGAGCTGCTCAACCTGCACACACACACACACACACACACACACACATATACAGACACACACACACACACACACACACATATACACACACACATACAGACACACACACACACACACACACACACACTGAAACACACACACACACACAGACTGAAACACACACACATATACACACATATACACACACACATACAGACACACACACACACACACACAAACATACACACACACACACACATACACTCACAGAAACACACACACACACTGAAACACAGAAACACACACACACACACACACACACACACACACAGACTGAATCACACACACACACACACACACACACACACACAGACTGAAACACACACACATATACACACGCACACACATACACACACACACACACACACACACACACACACACACACACAGAAACACACATAGACAACCTTCTCCAACTATTATAAAGTTATTATTTCACTATTTGAACCAAGACTGAACGAACCTGAACATTAACAGAGAAGCTTCACCAGCTCGTTGTTCCTTAATGAGGAAGATAAAGTTTACAGAGAGAAGCATCAGAGACTCATCAGAGACTCAGGTGTGTTTCACTCCGTCCTGGATCTCTGGCTATTTTTAACGAGTCCCACTGAACACCCCCCCCCCCCCCACCCCCCCCCACCTCAGCTCGCTGTTCCTCCTGATGAGACCTTCGCTTCCTCCTGCTTGTTTCTTCTGGAGATCAGCAGCTCCTGAGAGACGCTGCTATACGGAGATTAACTGGAATATTAAGTTTAATAGGTGTAGTTACGGTGTAGTTACTATAGTTACTGTGTAGTTACGGTGTAGTTACTATAGTTACGGTGTAGTTACGGTGTAGTTACTATA
Organism: Scomber colias; assembly: GCA_021039105.1. NCBI lineage: Eukaryota > Metazoa > Chordata > Actinopteri > Scombriformes > Scombridae > Scomber > Scomber colias. The sequence goes on from JAJDFG010000553.1 coordinate 10,285, forward strand.
GTTACTGTGTAGTTACGGTGTAGTTACTATAGTTACGGTGTAGTTACGGTGTAGTTACTATAGTTACGGTGTGGTTACTATAGTTACGGTGTAGTTACGGTGTGGTTACTATATTTACGGTGTAGTTACGGTGTAGTTACTATAGTTACTGTGTAGTTACGGTGTAGTTACTATAGTTACGGTGTGGTTACTATAGTTACGGTGTAGTTACTGTGTAGTTACTATAGTTACGGTGTAGTTACTATAGTTACGGTGTAGTAACTATGGTTACAGCGTAGTAACTGTCCTTCCTGTAGCTCTGTGATATTCCTGCTCAGCTCTGACAGGAAGTGAGAACAGCGTGTTGGACTGAGCGGCGGCGGTTCCTCCCACGCTGACTCAGACCTGCTGGAATGAGTCCTAACCTCCTCCCTCCTCCCTCCTCCCTCCTAACCTCCTCCCTCCTGTTTAGGAAAGTCTAATTAATGGTTTAGTTTACGCCCCCGCTGACTCCCCGCAGACTCTCACAGCCTTCAGACTCCGAGGATGCGAGCAGACTGCAGCGGCTCATCACTGATCAAACTGAGGCTTTGAAATCACATCAGAAGTTTGACTGCAGCGAGCTTCGTTTGGTGCTTGTGGCTCCGCGGCTTCCTCTCTGCTGCCTCTCTGCTTTATACACCTTATCATTACTGTCAGCTGAGACTCTGATTAGTGGAACAATATCACTGTGTGTACATTTAGATATGGTGTGGGGGGGGGGGGTACTACAGGATACAATGATCCTCTTTAGGTTTGGACTCTTTAGGTTTTGCCCTATTTCTGCATGAATTGGACCTTAAATGTGATCAGATTTCCATCAAAGTTCCTAAAACTAGATAAAGTGACATCAGTTCAACAAATGAGTCTAAAATCTTGTTTGGACTCCACCAGTCGACTGTCAGGCAGACTGTGTAGAAGAAGAGACATCAGCAGATCACACCAAGAACAGAGCATGTCATCATCCAGGAGGCCAAAAGGAAACTCACAGCCTTCTTTCACTTTACATTAAAGACCGTGTAAAGTGAATTCAGACATTTTCTTCTAAACACATTAAATAGGTCATAAATGTATTTCTAAAAAAGGTGTAAAAAGCATTTCAACCATTGAGATTTGAATTGTGGAGCTAGGATTAGCATAAACCCGCCCCTGCTGCTGTAGAGGTATAAATACATTCAGCTCACACTACTACTACTACAGTCTACAGTTAGCCAGTTAGCTGAGTTAGCACTACTACTACTACAGTCTACAGTTAGCCAGTTAGCTGAGTTAGCACTACTACTACTACAGTCTACAGTTAGCTGAGTTAGCTGAGTTAGCACTACTACTACTACTACAGTCTACAGTTAGCCAGCTAGCTGAGTTAGCACTACTACTACTACTACAGTCTACAGTTAGCCAGTTAGCTGAGTTAGCACTACTACTACTACAGTCTACAGTTAGCCAGTTAGCTGAGTTAGCACTACTACTACTACAGTCTACAGTTAGCCAGTTAGCTGAGTTAGCACTACTACTACTACTACAGTCTACAGTTAGCCAGTTAGCTGAGTTAGCACTACTACTACTACAGTCTACAGTTAGCCAGTTAGCTGAGTTAGCACTACTACTACTACAGTCTACAGTTAGCCAGTTAGCTTTAGCCGCCAAGCTAGCAGCTGAGTTAGCAGCAGAAAGCTCTCAGACGTAGCGTCCATGTTTCTGGTAGAGGTGGTGACTTTGATTGACAGGTGACACTTGGTAGGGGGCGGGGCTTCAGCGGACTCGGAGGCCACGCCCACAGCGTTTGGTAGCAGAGAAAGAGGCTGATTTTTACACAACTTTGGTAAAATTTGGTGATTTGGTGATTTTTTTAATCATTCAAATTTGGCACCTCTTCTTCCTCTCCCTCTTCCTCCTCTTCATCTTCTTCTTCCTCTACCTCCTCCTCCTCCTTTTTTCCCTCCTCTCCTTTCTTCCTCCTCCTTCTCCCCCCCCCCCCCCCAGCTGTACATCCAGACGACCACGCTGACCATCTCCATGAACCTGAGCGCCTCCGTTGCCTTGGGGATGCTCTACATGCCCAAAGTCTACGTCATCATCTTCCACCCGGAGCTCAACGTGCAGAAGAGGAAACGCTCCTTCAAGGCCGTCGTCACGGCAGCCACCATGTCGTCCCGCCTCTCCCACAAAGCCAGCGACAGACCCAACGGGGAGGCCAAGACGGAGCTGTGTGAGAACGTCGACCCCAACAGTGAGTCACACACACACACACACGCACACACAGACACACACACACACACACACACACACACACACACACACACACACACACACACACGGGTCAGTATGCTGGATGTCGTATTTCTGTGGAAATCATTTACAGAAAAGGTTTCTGCAGATTAATGTGTGAATCTTTGTATGCTCCTCGTCTTCCTCCTCTTCCTCTTCCACCTCTTCCACCTCTTCCTCCTCTTCCTCCTCTTTCTCCTCCTCCTCCTCTTTCTCCTCCTCCACTTGTTCCTCTTCTTCCTCCTCCTCCTCCTCTTCTTCCTTTTCCTCCTTCTCCACCTCCTTTTTTCTCCTCTTCTTCCTCCTGCTCTTCCTCTTCTTCTTCCTGCTCTTCCTCCTTCTCCACCTCCTTCTCCTCCTCTTCTTGCTCTTCCTCTTCCTCCTGCTCTTCCTCCTCTTCTTCCTCCTACTTCTTCTCTTCCTCCTCCACCTCCTCCTCTTCCTCCTCCTCCTCCTTCTCCTCTTCCTCCTCTTCGTCCTCCTTCTCTTCTTCCTCTTCCTCCTCCTCCACCACTTCCTCCTTCTTCTCCTTTTCGTCCTCCTTCTCTTCTTCCTCTTCCTCCTTCTCTACTTCTACCTCCTGCTCATCCTCCTCTTCCTCTTCCTCTTCCTCCTCTTATTCTTCCTCTTCCTTTCTGCAGATTAATGTGAATCTTTTATGATTTATAATCAGCGTTACTTTTAAATTTGAGCTGGAACCTTTTTGGTGCTTTTATTCTTTTTAAATTTCCTTCCTGCTGAACTCACAGAAATAAAAGAAGCAGGAACAAAGAAATCACATCTTTAATATAATTAAAAGAGTTTCATCCTGAATGTGTCTGAGCTCAGAGGATGAACTGACAGCAGGACTCTGTGTGATCATGTTTTTCTCCTCCAACAGGCTAATTTCATTATTAATCAGAGGTAAGAGAACATTAATCTTCTTCTTCTGTTTTGCTGTCCTGACATTGATCCATTTAAACCTTCAGACAGTCTCAGCTCTTTAGTCTCATAACTTCTTTATGAGGAGGATCATGTGACTGTTTGCAGCTGAAGCTTCACCCATCAGCTCTGATAGAAGTTAGACTGGTTCATACTCTGGTTATAGAGGATCACAGTACTCTGATCTGTCCTGATGGATCATTGAGGAGCATCACAGTACTCTGATCTGTCCTGGTGGGTCATTGAGGAGCATCACAGTACTCTGATCTGTCCTGGTGGGTCATTGAGGAGCATCACAGTACTCTGATCTGTCCTGGTGGATCATTGAGGAGCATCACAGTACTCTGATCTGTCCTGGTGGGTCATTGAGGAGCATCACAGTACTCTGATCTGTCCTGGTGGGTCATTGAGGAGCATCACAGTACTCTGATCTGTCCTGGTGGATCATTGAGGAGCATCACAGTACTCTGATCTGGCCTGGTGGATCATTGAGGAGCATCACAGTACTCTGATCTGTCCTGGTTGATCATTGAGGAGCATCACAGTACTCTGATCTGTCCTGGTGGGTCATTGAGGAGCATCACAGTACTCTGATCTGTCCTGGTGGATCATTGAGGAGCATCACAGTACTCTGATCTGTCCTGGTGGATCATTGAGGAGCATCACAGTACTCTGATCTGTCCTGGTGGGTCATTGAGGAGCATCACAGTACTCTGATCTGTCCTGGTGGATCATTGAGGAGCATCACAGTACTCTGATCTGTCCTGATGGGTCATTGAGGAGCATCACAGGGACTGAAGCTGCTGTTAAATATGAAACATGTTGAGCTTCATGTTGCTGCAGAGTCTGGACTCAACAAACACGTTTAACCTCCTGAGACCCGAACTTTAGTTTATCATGCATATTTAATCTCTCCTAGATATTTGGGATCAGTCAGACCTGATAAGGAGAAAAACTAAACACAGTCTTTGAACAGGAAGTCGATTTTGAAATACAGTTAAAGGATAATTACCGTTTTTTACAACCTGGACCTTATTTCTAGCATAAAATACGATCATTTACTCACCCAGACGACTTCGGTGTCATTTGGAGTCGTTCGTACGAAATTAGCTCCATGTTATCAACATCCGGGGTCTGTACGTTAACCTGCTAACCTCTGATCTGGATGATGTCATCAGCCCGGTTTAACATTGAGCGGAAATCCTCCAGTGTTGTGATACAGACATTTATCTTCTGGCCTCACATGCCACCACGGGTTCGGAGGCTCGGAGGGGAATAGCACTAACGTATCATAACTAAATATTGGTGAAATTAACTAGTTTGGTGGCAGATAATGTTTTATATAGAGGCTTCAGATAATGTGTTATATAGAGGCTGAGCTTCAGATAATGTGTTATATAGAGGCTGTGCTTAGGTGCCCCATGTACTCTCATCATACGGATATACGCAGCGCTCCACTGGAGAACGACTCCACATGACACCAAAGTTGTCTGGGTGAGTAAATGAATCAATGTCCAGGTCCAGGTTGTAAAAAACTGTAATTATCCTTTAATTCACTCAAGTATAAAAGTCTTTATTTCCTACATGTACACCTTCCCTTTGCATGAATGATAATAAAGTCTTAATGAGTACTTCCTGTATAAACAGACAAGTTTCAACCTGAGTCTCTTTAGTCTGGAGATCAGCTGTTAATGGACTCGACCGGCTGGTTTTAACTCTGTAAACTTGCATATAAACGAGGTCAAAGTTTTATTGTATCCAGAAAACCCAAAATATAAAGTTCCTATAAGATGATTCAGGGTCGCAGGAGGTTAAGGTCCATTCTTATTGCTCTTGGCTAAACCGGGCCTCTACCTCTTCATGTCTCTGCATATGTTGTTGGTATGACAGTAAAGTATCCTTGAATCCTTGAATCCTTGAATCCTTGAATCCTGATCCCTTTTAGACTCCATATAAACAAACATATGGGGTCTAAGTGGGTCTCACCCAGTTGGGCTTCACCTGGAACCCAGTGGTGGTGTCCATATGGTCAAACTCAGGTGGGGTTACCATGGAAACAGTGGATACACCCATTTGGGCCTCATATTACAGCCCAGATTGAACCCTTATGGATCCACATGGACCTGCTGGCTGGGTCCGATCCAGACGTGTTAAAAATTTGTCATGATATTATAATAAATGTGTGAACGTCTACTTCCTGTAACGCTGCAGCTCAGAGAGGCTACTTCCTATAACGCTGCAGCTCAGAGAGGCTACTTCCTGTAACGCTGAGCTCAGAGAGGCTACTTCCTGTAACGCTGAGCTCAGAGAGGCTACTTCCTGTAACGCTGCAGCTCAGAGAGGCTACTTCCTGTAACGCTGAGCTCAGAGAGGCTACTTCCTGTAAGGCTGAGCTCAGAGAGGCTACTTCCTGTAATGCTGAGCTCAGAGAGGCTACTTCCTATAACACTGAGTTCAGAGAGGCTACTTCCTGTAAGGCTGAGCTCAGAGAGGCTACTTCCTGTAATGCTAAGCTCAGAGAGGCTACTTCCTGTAACTCTGAGCTCAGAGAGGCTGCTTCCTGTAACTCTGAGCTCAGAGAGGCTGCTGCTCTCTGACAGCTGCAGTCTGTCTGATGATGGATGATGAGGGGTCGAGGGTCGGGGGTGGGGGGGCAGGAGGGGGGTGAGGCTGCAGGGAGGAGATAGGAAGGTCCTGACTGAAGGAGACCCCCCCCCTGCAGCTTTAATTATTATTAGTAACTTAGATTGCAGCTTTAATTATTATTATCATTAGTAACTTAGATCTGCAGCTTTAATTATTATTAGTAGTAACTTAGATTGCAGCTTTAATTATTATTATTAGTAACTTAGATCTGCAGCTTTAATTATTATTAGTAGTAACTTAGATCTGCAGCTTTAATTATTATTAGTAGTAACTTAGATCTGCAGCTTTAATTATTATTATTATTAGTAACTTAGATCTGCAGCTTTAATTATTATTAGTAGTAACTTTGATCTGCAGCTTTAATTATTATCATTAGTAACTTAGATCTGCAGCTTTAATTATTATTATTAGTAACTTTGATCTGCAGCTTTAATTATTATTAGTAGAAACTTATATCTGCAGCTTTAATTATTATTATTAGTAACTTAGATCTGCAGCTTTAATTATTATTATTAGTAACTTAGATCTGCAGCTTTAATTATTATTATTATTAGTAACTTAGATTGCAGCTTTAATTATTATTAGTAGTAACTTTGATCTGCAGCTTTAATTATTATCATTAGTAACTTAGATCTGCAGCTTTAATTATTATTATTAGTACCTTAGATCTGCAGCTTTAATTATTATTAGTAACTTAGATCTGCAGCTTTAATTATTATTATTAGTAACTTAGATCTGCAGCTTTAATTATTATTAGTAGTAACTTAGATCTGCAGCTTTAATTATTATTAGTAGTAACTTAGATCTGCAGCTTTAATTATTATTAGTAGTAACTTAGATCTGCAGCTTTAATTATTATTATTATTAGTAACTTTAATTATTATTATTAGTAACTTAGATCTGCAGCTTTAATTATTATTAGTAGTAGTAATTTATAGAGAGTCCAACAACCAGGAGAAGATGACAGAGGCTGATCTTTATATTTGAGTTTATATTCAGCTTTTGTTTAAAGATATTTTCTCATCAGTTATTTCCTGTTTCAGCTGCTGGTTAATTATCAGGACTTTACTTTAAAATCATTATCACAGGTTTTAAGCAACAACCTAAAATGTTAAAATGTTTTTTCACAGTCTGAAAGCTGAGGATTTCCTGTCAGTTAAAGGATTATTAACAGTTTAATTTATTATTACTTTATGATTGTTTGCAGATTAACAACCATATATGAACCTGGAAACAACTTAAAGGATCATTCTGCTGATTTTCTCTTTTTTTAAAGTATATTTTTTGGGACTTTTTGCCTTTAATGGACAGACAAGTAGAGAGAGACAGGAAACTAGAGGCAGAGAGGGGGGGAATGACATGCAGGATAGGACCGCTCGGTGCAGGACTCGAACCGGGGTTCCCTGCAGTGAGGACTGTAGCCTCAACACATGGGGGGGTGCTCTACCAACTGAGCTAAACACCGCCATTCTGCTGCTTTCTCTGGATGATTTTCTGATTTCACCACAAACTGAGCCGTTAGAAAGCTGCTAGTTCGTCTGTTTAATACGATGTTTTGCACAGAGAGGCTGAAACAGGAAGTATGAACATGTCAGGATGTTTCTACTGTTACAGGAGGATGAACCTGCTGCTTGTTTCCTCTCAGGATGAATCATGTGACTCTCATCTCACATCTTCTGCTCCACATGAACTAATACCAAACATCAGCAGCTATGAGCATGTTAGCATGTTGGCTGCTGTTGAGAAGCTGCTTCCTGCTTGAGTTATGAGCTCTCAGCACAACATTAGATTATATTATACTCTGATTATACACAGGGTAGTGAGGTTTTACTGTCTCCATGAGGTTTAGTTTAAATTTAAAGGGTTAAAATGTGAAAATAAACGTATGAATAACTTCACACATTCTTTTTTTGTGGACCCAGCATCAAATTTCTGCTTTTAATCCATTTAGAGAGAATATATTAGAGGATTATGGTAAAAATGTCTAAGTGGTGTAACCATAAAAACTTCAGGAAAGGCTTTTCAAATGATATAAAACCAACAAAAGTACTAAATGTAAATCTTGTATTAATATATTAATGATGTTGAGGCGTAACCTCCATGATGTCTTGCTGCGGAGGTCTGAATTTATCTGCTGCTGTTTTAACCTGATGCTGCTTTTAAATCTAGTTTAACTGATTTATGATCACAGAGCTGTAATCCAGATTATAATGTGGTTTATAATCTCAGTGATGAACTTTACAGTCAGACCTGCAGCATCAGAGAGAGTTCATAATTCAAGTCTTATATAAATATTACTGATTGAATTCATCTCATTAAGTTTCATCATCAACGTTAAACTTCACCTTAAATAACAACCGATGCTCAACGCTAACTCTCTCCTCCTTTCTCCTCCTCTGCTTTCTCCTCCTCCTCTTTCTTGTCCTCCTCTCTCCTCCTCCTCTTCTCCTCTTTCTCCTTCTCTGCTTTCTCCTCCTCCTTTCTCCTCCTCTTTCTCCTCCTCTTCTTTCTCCTCCTCCTCTTTCTTCTCCTCCTCTTTCTCCTCCTCTCTCTCCTCCTCCTCTTTCCCCTCCTCTGCTTTCTTCTCCTCTTTCTCCTCCTCCTCCTTCTCCTCCTCTCTCCTCCTCTCTCCTCCTCTACTTCCTCCTCTCCTCTCTTCTTCTTTATCCTCCTCCTTCTTCTCCTCTGCTTTCTCTTCTGCTTTCTCCTCCTCTTTCCCCTCCTCTTCTCTCTTCCTCTTTCTCTTCCTCCTCCTCTCCCTCCTCCTCCTCCTCTTTCTCTCCTCCTCTGCAGGTCCTGCTGAGAAGAAGAAGTTTGTGAGCTACAACGACCTGGTGATCTAAAAGGCTTTTCCTCCACACAGAGACGCTGAGAGAGAGAGAGAAGGAGAGAGGGAAGGAGAGAGGAAAGGAGAGAAGGAGAGAAGGAAGGAGAGAAGGAAGGAGAGAGGGATGTTTTGCCCTTCTGGCTAAAAAAACAGAAGAAAAGAGGAAATGGAACTTTTTCATTTTTTCATTGTTTTTTGGTCTCATGAGCTTCAACGACCACAGACTGTGAGCCGCCGCCGCCGCAGCAGCAGCAGCAGCAGCAGCGAGGCTTCAGCGAGGCTTCGTGGGATCCGGACAAAGAAATCTGGACAATAAAAAAAAAAACTTTATTGTGTCGGAGCGAAGCGAGAAAGAGACGAAGAAGAGTTGAGAAAAAAAAACATTAAAAAAAACTGTTGCTATGTCGGGAAAAGATAAAAAAACATAAAAAAAGCAAAAAGTGTTTCTGTCTGTGATGATGATGATGATGATGATGATGATGATGATGGTGATGATGAAGGCCGTCCGGCAGCATCGGGGGGGGGGGGGGGGGGGGTTTCCTCTGTGAACACTAGGCGGCGCTCTCTCTGCCCGGCGTCACATGACCTCGGCTCGCCTCTCGTCTCTTTAACGTACTTCCAAACTGCGACTTTTCCAACTTCCTGTCAGCCGTGTGTCGTTCTTTACGCTTAAATGTCGGCTTCCTCTCAGTTCTCCACTTTACTCTGTTCTCCTCTTTTCTTTTTTCTTTTTTCTTATTTTTACGATGTTTTTTTTTTTTTTTTGCTTCTCGCTTCTTTGGATGCACATTTTGTTCTTTTTTTAGTAATTTTTTTATTAAAGCCATATTCTTCGCTTTGAGATGTTTTTTCGGGGCTTTTTCGCTCGAGCCGCCGCCGCCGCCTGGAATCTGATTTTTAACCACTTTCGACAAATCTTGAATGTGAAAGGAGAAGAATACAAAAAAAAAAAGATAAAAAAAACAGATGTAAGAATGTGGATGTGAGACGTTTGGCTTCATTTTATCAAAGCATGCAGAGAACAAGTGTTTAAATGTCTGTTTGAGCTGAAAAAAAAAAAAAAAAACTGATTTAAAAATATGTGCACGCAAAAAAAACTAACTTCAGGTCCGGTTTCACATGTGGCTCAAATTTTAAGAGAAGTTTCAGGAAATGTCATTATCAGTATTAAATTTAATCATTCCTTCCTTCCTTCCTTCCTTCCGTCCTTCTTCCTCGCTTCCTTCCTCCTTTCCTCCCTCCTACCTTTGTTCCTTCCTCCTTTCTTTCCTTCTTCCTCCCTTCCTTCCGTCCTTCTTCCTCGCTTCCTTCCTCCTTTCCTTCCTTCCTTTCCTCCCTCCCTCCCTCCTTTATTGTTTCCTCCCTCCCTCCTACCTTTGTTCCTTCCTCCTTTCTTTCCTTCTTCCTCCCTTCCTTCCGTCCTTCTTCCTCGCTTCCTTCCTCCTTTCCTTCCTTCCTTTCCTCCCTCCCTCCCTCCTTTATTGTTTCCTCCCTCCCTCCTACCTTTGTTCCTTCCTCCTTTCTTTCCTTCTTCCTCCCTTCCTTCTGTCCTTCTTCCTCGCTTCCTTCCTTCTTTCCTTCCTTCCTTTCCTCCCTCCCTCCCTCCTTTATTGTTTCCTCCCTCCCTCCTACCTTTGTTCCTTCCTCCTTTCTTTCCTTCTTCCTCCCTTCCTTCCGTCCTTCTTCCTCGCTTCCTTCTTCCTTCCTTCCTTCCGTCCTTCTTCCTCGCTTCCTTCCTCCTTTCCTCCCTCCTACCTTTGTTCCTTCCTTCTTTCTTTCCTTCTTCCTCCCTTCCTTCCGTCCTTCTTCCTCGCTTCCTTCTTCCTTCCTTCCTTCCGTCCTTCTTCCTCGCTTCCTTCCTCCTTTCCTCCCTCCTACCTTTGTTCCTTCCTCCATGCAAAAAAACTAACTTCAGGTCAGGTTTCACATGTGGCTCAAATTTTAACAGAAGTTTCAGGAAATGAGTTAAAAACTAAGAGGTGAATGTTTCTATCTGCTGCTGCTGTGTGAACGTCAGGTGACCAGCAGGTGGCGCCAAACTGGGATAGAAACAGAGTGAAAGCTAAGAGGAAGGAAAACACGATGGAAATATGAAGTTTCTGTTTCAGTTTTTAATGTCTTTATTGTGAGGAAGGTTTCAGTCTCCTCATCATCAAACCACACAGACAGGTTTTATTCATTAATATACATACATATCCTCCTCCTCTTTCTCCTCCTCTCCTATTAATATACATACATATCATTTTATGGACAAAGGAAACATGCAGGTAAAAAGGAAACACACTGAAGCTCATTTACATTTACACTGTTAACAATCAGCAGGTCAAATTCTCACCATAAACTACTGCAATGCATGCTGGGTAATTATTCTGAATTTTACAGTAAACTGCAGTGAAGTCAAATTTAACTAAGTAATTACTGTGTTAAGAGTTCAGCAGCATTCAGTAATTCGTAGTTTTGCAGTAATTTTGTGGTTAAAGTGAAAACACATACATCACAGTAATATCAGATAATAATAATAATTACAGTATAATATTGTAATTTTACATTAAAACGCTGTATTTTCACAGTAATATTGTGTCTGGTTTGCTGTAGAAACACATTTAATTAATACATGATTGAGATTTATCATGTAAGTTACTGTAAAGTCATTTTTACAGTGCAGAGAAACTCCCACAGAAAGCAACACAAGGTCGACAACTTCCTCCGAAAGCTCCAGTAGCCTTAAAATTTAGCTTTATATTTCTAGTTTTAGCAGCAGAGACTTGAGCACACACACACACACACACACACACACACACACACAGGATGATTATATCACTGGGATTAAGATCTGAAGTCACTCGTTTTCCTCTGAAACTCAGAAAAACTACGGGCCTCGAACGCCTCGCGGATGACGACATGAGAGGTTCGTGTTGCGTTCACTGTCCGGACGGTTTTTTTGATGTTTTTGTGAGTTCGCTTCAATCCAACGTGGTGAAAATCAGATTCTAGAGCCGGCCGCGTACACCAAGCCAAAAAAAAAAAAAAAAAAAAAAAAAAGAGACTGAAATAAAACAGGCGAGATTTTTTTTAAAAGGCCTTTTTTCTGTTTGAAATGTTGTTCGTGGTCTCATGATGAACGCGTTCCCATCCCAACATGTGTGTGTTCCCTCTCCTCGTGCACAAACACACACACATGATGATGATGACTTCTCCAGTGTTTTGTAGGTGTATGATGATGATGATGATGATGATGATGACGAAGATGATGATGATGATGATGACCCTTAACTGTGTTGTAGCCGACCTAAAGAGAACCTCGGTCCCTGAGTATCTGGTGATTCATGGACCACTGATACAACTAAAAGGTGTTGATGGTTGTCAATGCATGCCTGATATGTTCGATGTTGAAACTGAATCGGTTATAAAAAATTAAAAAAAAAAAAATTAAAAAAAAGAAAAAATTAAAAGAAGAAGAAAATGAAATTCTCACCACTCAGCTGATTCCACCTGTCTGCTCTGATCTGTACTGTTTCTGATTTGGTTCTGTTTCTTTGCACTTTCTCACACAGCAGAATATGGCTTTGATTGGTTTCTTATTTTCCTGGAAACGATGGGGAAAAAGATGATGAGTATATATTTAAAAACAAAAATACTTGTTTTAAAAAAGAAAACTTTAAAAAAAACAAAAACAGGAAGCATGTATGTTTTCTACTGTTTGTACTCGGTATATTCATGTTGCCCTTGCTGCTTATGTGCAAATGTTGTGGGAGAGATTTACATTTGGCCACTCATGCAACTTTTCTGTGGTGTTGTCCAAGAATGTATCAACATGAAATAAAAAAGACTTTGGTTATTTTTTTTATATATTCCCTGAAGAAAAGCAGTTTGGTGCTCGTGTCTTACTCTTGGAAAGTTTTTTCACTTCAACTGCCTCCAGAAATGTTTGATTTATTCATCCTCAATACAAACATGCACGCACACACACACACACACACACACACACACACACACACATACACACATACACACATATACCGTATAAAGGCATAAAACAATGAGATAAGGACATAAAACTACCACAAGAAGATACAAAACTACCAGAAAAGACACAAAACTACTATAAAAACAAACACCACAAAAAGACACGAAATTCTACAAAAAGACACAAAAAGACATAAAACCACCACAAAAAGACACAAAACTACCAGAAAAGACACGAAACTACCACAAAAAGACACAAAACCACCACAAAAAGACACAAAACTACCACAAAAAGACACAAAACCACCACAAAAAGACACAAAACTAACACAAAAAGACACAAAACCACCACAAAAAGACACAAAACTAACACAAAAAGACACGAAACTACCACAAAAAGACACGAAACTACCACAAAAACACACAAAACTACCACAAAACTACCAGAAAAGACACGAAACTACCACAAAAAGACACAAAACCACCACAAAAAGACACGAAACTACCACAAAAAGACACGAAACTACCACAAAAAGACACAAAACCACCACAAAAAGACACGAAACTACCACAAAAACACACAAAACTACCACAAAAAGACACAAAACCACCACAAAAAGACACGAAACTACCACAAAAACACACAAAACTACCACAAAACTACCACAAAAAGACACAAAACTACCACAAAAAGACACAAAACCACCACAAAAAGACACAACACTACCACAAAAAGACACAAAACTACCACAAAAAGACACAAAATTACCAGAAAAGACACAAAACTACCACAAAAAGACACAAAACTACCACAAAAACACACAAAACTACCACAAAAACACACAAAACTACCAGAAAAGACACAAAACCACCACACAAAGATACAAAACCACCACAAAAAGACACAAAACTACCAAAAAAAGACACGAAACTAACACAAAAAGACACAAAACTACCACAAAAAGACACAAAACTACCACAAAAAGACACAAAACTACCACAAAAAGACACAAAACCACCACAAAAAGACACAAAACTACCACAAAAAGACACAAAACCACCACAAAATACACAAAACTACTACAAAAACACACAAAACTACCAGAAACGACACAAAACTACCACAAAAAGACACAAAACCACCACAAAGACACAAAACTACCAGAAAATACACAAAACTACCACAAAATGACACAAAACCACCACAAAAAGACATAAAACCACCACACAAAGACACACACACACACACACACACACACACACACACACACTCAGCTTCACCTTGCTCTGACGTGAAGCTCGTCCTCCGGTTCGATGACATCGTGCCAACTTTTCAATGAAGCGCCGGGCAGTTTGCGGGGTAATTAATCACCCAGGAGACTCAGAGGCATTCGTCTACATTTACTCTGTGGTCTAAATGAGGGGGGGGCGAGGGGGGCGGGGGGAGGGGGTTTACTTTCAGCTGAATAATGAATGTCTCATAACTGTCTGTTTCAGCTGCAGTGACCTCACAGACGAGCCAATTACCACTAACTTCATCAACAACAGAAACAGGAAGCATTAACCCTTAAACAGACTCTTTAACTTTCGTGTTGTCCTCCCGGGTCCCTCCCCTGTCCTTCCTTCCTTCTTTCCTTCCTCAGATCTAAATTCAGCTGTTAGGGTAAATGTTCCCTCCTTCTGTCCTTTCTTCCTTCATTCATCTGTCCTTCCTTTCTTCCTTCCTTCATCTGTCCTTCCTTTCTTCCTTCCTTCATCTGTCCTTCCTTTCTTTCTTCCTTCCTTCCCGCCCTCCCTCCCTCCCTTCCTTCCTTCCTTCCTTCCTCCCTCCCTCCCTCCCTCCCTTCCTTCCTTCCTTCCTTCCTCCCTTCCTCCCTCCTTTCCATCCTTCTTCCTCCCTCCTTCCTTTCCTTCATTCTTCCTCCCTTCCTTCCTTCCTTCCTCCCTCCTTTCCATCCTTCTTCCTCCCTCCTTCCTTTCCTTCATTCTTCCTCCCTCCTTCCTTTCCTTCATTCTTCCTCCCTTCCTTACCTTCCTCCCTCCTTTCCTTCCTTCTTCCCTCCTTTCCTTCCTACCTTCCTTCCTTCCTCCCTCCTTCCCTTCCTTCCTTCTTCCTCCCTTGCTTCCCTTCCTTCCTCCTTTCCTTCCTTCTTCCCTCCTTTCTTTCCTTCCTTACTTTAGGTGCAAATGACATAACTAGTAAGGCCTGTTTAAGGGTTAAAGGACACGTCAAGGTTTTAGTGGCTTTGACAGATGAAGAGATTTCAAAGATGCACAAACACAATCTAAATATGATTGGTTTGTTTAAAGTTGCTTGTTTTAGTCGAACAAAGACACAAAATGATCTAAAAAACTAAAGTCTCACTAAACAATGGATCCCCGTGGTAGGAAGCAGCTGTCACCATGGCGACAGATGGACACCGTGTGGCTTTATGGGCTGCCTGGTCTTTTCCACTGTGAACACATAACATCTAAAACCATGAGAATGAGTCGCGAGGTAAATCTGACGACCTCAAGGACAGACTGATATTCTCCTTATTTTGGTTTTATCTTTTCACACATTCTGATGTTTAGCTTGAGATGTGAAGTTAAGGTGAGGTGTGAAGGAAACAAAAGGTGTGTTCTGATCTGAAATAACACAGACAGTAGAAAGACAGAACTCTTACATGTGTGTGCCGTTTCCTCCTTTCTCCTGTTGCACTTCCTGTTGCACTTCCTGTTTCCTCCTTCCTGTTATTTAAGGGTTTCACAGTCCACTTACACTCTGCATTCATTAGATTAATACGACTCTTAATATGGCGAACCTCCACATGAACATGCAAATGAAGGGAAGTGGATTTCAGCTCAGGATTGGTCCATGGTATCACCCATCAACTTCCTGCCTGTCTGGGATAATGATTGGCCTGAGGTCACATGACCATGTACCGAACCCATTGGCTGATAGATGTCTGGATGCACATAATGGGTTATTTCTGTATGTCTTCCCAGCCAGCAGCTCCATTTAACACATAGACATGCTGGCTGGGATTTTACCTTTTTTAATTTGTTTCTTCTTTTTAACTAACCCTGATTAAATGCTGTTTGTAATGTGTTTTATGACCACAAAAAGACACGAAACTACCACAAAAAGACACGAAACTACCACAAAAAGGAAGGAAACATAATGTGTTTTATGACCCTGATAAAACACTTTGGTCTATTAATAAAGTTTTACTGACTCTCTATCAAAGCTGAGGTAATAAAATGACCCTGATCATTGTTGGAAATGAGTCAAAACAAAAGAAAACCAGATTCTTTGCTAGACTTGGCATTAAGAGCAGTATGATGCATACAGTATGTAACTGCAGTTCTCTGTTGATTTGCTTTTGCTCACAGCTGTTGTTTTTCACAAAGCAAAAAAAATGCATCCAAGATGTTTCTGCAGATCCTCTGACTAATTAACACCAAAGTTTGTCGCTCCATTCATTTTTTCTTTCAGTCTTTTTTTTCCAGGCTCAGAAACTTTCTTCCTATTGTTGCAGAGGCAAAAGAAGAAGCTGCATTTTCCACTGCAGTGGCGATTGAAGAGCTTTGTCAGCATGTTTTCCTGCTGCTAGGATATCAGAAGCCTAATACGACTGCTGGCATCTCATCCTTCCTCCCAGAAACACTAATTGGTTTGGCGGCGACTAATCTAATTGGACACTGAAGGTTAGCTATGTGAATCCATACAGAGCCAGCCCTCCCCTAAACCGCTCTTATCTACTGCTCAGAGAGAGGCTCAGAGACGGGAGAGGAGAACTTCCCGCTGTATCATTATTCCCAGAGGACTCAGGGCGGGGGAGTGAGTGAGACAGACATGAGAAAACACAGAAATGTAAGTTTTCATGAACACAAATTATTATGTTTGATTATGTTCGTGTTAAGTTAGTCTTGCTCTTTGATACATTTTACAGATTTTCCTCTGAAAACGACACCATGAGAGCGCTGAGAGAGACCCAAAACAGGATCAATCAATCAATCAATCAATCAATCAATCAATCACCAACTAAACAATGAGCTGAAACTATAAAGCTCCATAAAGTGGAGAGGAGGATGGAAACATCTAGCGTGTCCATGGAGAGGCTCTTTAGTCCGGCTGTCAGGAGAAACTGGTTGTCTGACAAATGATTTAAGAGACTCCTCCTCATGAGGTTTAACCGCTGCTTTAGTGATAAACATGTCAAATAAACAGGACTAGCCGACTATAAAGCTTTGGTTTGATGAGCGAACGACTCAAGTGTGTCTGGTCCAAGTGATGCAGTCCATATGTAATCTGTTGGTGTTTCATTGAGGCATTTATTATTTGTCCCACATGTTTTCATGGCCAAGACTCATATTATTTAATTTGTTAATATATTATTTTTACACAACATCTCAGGCATTGCTAAGGAGTAACCCAAAAGTAATGTTACTAGCAGGGTAATTGATTACCGTCCACTGGGAGTAATTAAGTAAAGTCATGTACAGTGAACCCTTGTTTATCGTGGGGGTTACGTTCCAAAAAGAACCCGCGATAGGCGAAATCCATGAAGTAGTCAGCTTTTTTTTTTACAATTATTATACAATACAATACTGTACTATAGAATGAAACCAAAGATCAAAACCTGTTTTCAGGCCCAAGCATTGGTTTAGGAAATACAAATATAAACGTTTTCTTACAAATAACTATGATCGTTTTTAGAAATACTGTAAAATAATAATTTTAATAATCAATACGAGGTTGGACACATTGTGACTGACGCGTATTTCACAGTTCCTCTGACTGTGCCTCTTCGTCCTGACGCCGCTCCGCTGTAGCGTCTTTTTCTACTGGAGGCTGTGGTGCAGGTGTCTTTTTCCGAGAGAAGAACATAGTTATGGATAGTTGTTAGCGCTCTTTTTTCTTCTGGGCAAGAAGATTCTTATAAACAGACATGCCACCCTCGTCGACATTGTGGGTTTTGTCATGGAAAAAATTGAAAATGTAAATTTGGCAAGCTGTACAGAGATGAGGCACGGAGACTGTTGACATTGGTCTACAAAAAGCATTATAAAACTGCACTAAAAAAATCCGCGAAACAGCGAAGCCGCGAAAGGTGAACCACGTTATAGTTTTTTTTGATTAACGATCGAAACACTGTTTGTGTTTGTTGATTCAGTGTGAAGGCAGTAAGTTAAGTATTGTTGCTTCAGTCTGCATCCTTTGTAAACTGACTAAACTACTGACTGAGTACAAAGTGCAGCACAGAGACCTGACTGGCTCCTTAAAAACACAAAATTCAAAAGCAGCAACGATCTGATGCTGCAAGACTTGCTGTGTGTGGCAGTAAACACTGTCGGTGCCACCAGAGGGCGCCACAACAAGTTCATCAGTGTGCCGTCATTTCTTATAAGTGTTGGTACTGTCCTATTGTTTTTGGTAATATGTCAAATATTAAATAAATCATCCAGAACAATATTCACTCCTTTGTGTTTCTATAGTTCTATGGAGTCAAGACACTGCCATGACACAAAACTGAAAGAAAAAACATTTTAAAAAGTTTGAAACTCTGTGTTTGAGAGCGTACAAAAGATTTGAAACTTTGGAACTAAGTTTTGAAGGTGTATTGTGTTTTGCTGGGCTGAAAGAAAATTCAAATCTCTGAAAACATTATTTTGCATTTTAATTTTCATTTCAAATCTCTGCAACTTTTCTTTGTTTTTTTCTTTTCCTTCTTCACAACTACAGCTCTGTTTTTACAGTGTTTCATATTTGGCACTGTTCTCCCACAGGTTGTTATCCTTGAAAATGGTGATCTGAAAAAAAATCTGAAAAAAATATTTGAAACTGAAAAGTGAAGGCGGGATTTGGTGTCAACCTTTTCAGCCTATTGGTTACTGAAGTAAGCTTATAGTCCAATGACATGTCGGACCACACGAGATTGACAAACTGCTCCACCAACGCTGTGACAAAGCAAGAGTAGGAGAGCATGCCAGTAAAGCGACAGAAGGAGGAGACAAGAACAAACACAAGTCGGTCAAGTGAGCCGTTGTTCGTCTCTTCGTGGTCCACTGATACGGAACAAGCAAACTTCCGGTTTCCAAATAAAACGTTAGTTATTCCAAAGCAGTAAAAACAGACATGCCAATGTCATTATAGTCTAGAAGCTATTGAACTAAAATGCTAATATTTTCTCATGAAAAGGCCTGATGCTTTCATACTAATTGAATGAGAGTTTATTTTATCAGCTTCATGCAGGTCATGATGTTCTGTTCTGTACACATTAAATCACATTAAACCTGTTAATCATTCATCTTTACAGCTGATGGTTGGTGTATTGTTGAACTTTGGACTGAAACACACCCTGTGTTACTGTGAAGCTACAACATTTATCAGACGAGATCTGACAAAGCTCCGCCCCTCACCTGACTCACCTGAGACAAACCAGGAAACAGTTTATTGTTGGTCTCTAAAGAGACACACAGACTGAAAAACAGAGCATCAGATTCACCTTCAGACCAAACTAACAACTTCCTCTGAGTGAGTACAGCTACAGGAGAGAAAAGTGGAAAACTAGAACTCTGCTGCTTCAACCTGCTGACTCTCCACACACTGAAGGTGAGTTTGACTAAAAACTGGAGTCACACTGAAAGTAGATGTCAGTGAAGTTAGTAGAGGAGCAGCGTTAGCTGGTGAAAGATATTCTAGGTGAGGCTGTTTGTGCCGAAGCTTTCGGTCACTAAAAATAACTACAGACGAAAAAAAACTGTCACATGAATATAAAATGTACCAATCTGAGTCTAATCAGCATTTATGTGTGAGTGTGTGTGTGTGTGTGTGTGTGAGTGAGTGTGTGTGAGAGTGTGTGTGTGTGTGTGTGTGTGTGTGTGTGTGTGTGTGTGTGTGTGTGTGTGAGTGTGTGTGTGTGTTCTTATTTGTACATGAACTTTGCTCTTCTGTCTTCCTGAGTGATAAACTTCTCAATGACTTTGTTCTTGTTTTTAATGAAGCTTGACTCAGGGAAATAAATCTCTGTTCTGTTAAAGTCTAGTCTAGTGTTACTAGTTCTCCAGGAAATAGGGGAAATGACCGAACATGTAAATGACCCTCTAAATAATGTTTTACATGTTATATATGGCTCATTCTTGATAATTCCAAACACATTCACCTGTAGAACAAGCAGCAATTATTTATTTTTAAGGATTATTTTTGAAGAAAAAAAAATTTCCATCAGGAAGGATGGTACCATTGGCCAGCCACCACTGTAGAGGAGGGAGGGGAGCCATGACTGACTGTACTTTCTGTCTGCTGTGTTTTCAGCTTCACTCAGAGACTAAATGGCTTCCAGATCAGAGGAGGATCTCTGCTGTCCGGTCTGTCATGAGGTCTTTAGAGATCCTGTTGTTCTGTCATGTAGCCACAGCTTCTGTAAAGACTGTCTGAAGAGCTGGTGGAGACAGAAACCAACACATGAGTGTCCAGTTTGTAAGAAAAGATCTTCAATGGATCATCCACCTGTTAGTCTGGTGATAAAGAACCTGTGTGAGTCCTTCTTAAAGGACAGAGATCAGAGAGCTTCAGAGGCTCTCTGCAGTCTGCACTCTGAGAAACTCAAACTCTTCTGTCTGGACCATCAGCAGCCAGTGTGTGTCGTCTGCAGAGATTCAGAAAAACACACCAACCACAGATTCAGACCCATCGATGAAGCTGCTCAACAACACAAGAAGGAACTTGAGGAAACTCTGAAGCCCTTAAAGGAGAAGTTAAAGGTTTGTGAACAAGTTAAAGTGAAGTTTGATCAAACAGCAAAACACATTAAGGTCCAGGCCCAACACACAGAGAGGCAGATTAAGGAGCAGTTTAAGAAGCTTCACCAGTTTCTAGAAGAGGAAGAGGAGGCCAGGATGGTTGCTCTGAGGGAGGAAGAGGAGCAGAAGAGTCAGATGATGAAGGAGAAGATGGAGGCTCTGAGCAGAGAGATAGCAGCTCTTTCACACACAGTCAGAGCCACAGAGGAGGAGCTGAGAGCTGAAGACATCTCATTCCTGAACAACTACAAGGCTGCAGTGGAAAGAGTCCAGCGCTGCCCCCTGCTGGATGATCCACAGCTGCCCTCAGGAGCTCTGATAGACCAGGCCAAACACCTGGGCAACCTGGCCTTCAACATCTGGAACAACATGAAGGAGATGGTCTCCTACACTGCTGTCATTCTGGATCCAAACACTGCTCATCCAGATCTCATCCTGTCTGAAGATCTGACCAGTGTGACACGAGGAGGATGGAGACAGCAGCTTCCTGATAATCCAGAGAGGTTTCATTATCATGACTCTGTCCTGGGCTCTGAGGGCTTTAACTCAGGGACTCACAGCTGGGATGTCGAGGTTGGAGACAGTAAAGACTGGGCACTGGGTGTGTTATCAGAGTCTGTTCAGAGGAAGGGACGCATACAGTCTGGATTATGGACAATAGAGTTCTATCCTAATAAATACTATTCACCACTAACACCTACCCTCACTGTTCTCCCAGTGACGAAGAAGTTCCAGAGGATCAGAGTGAATCTGGACTGGAACAGAGGCAATCTGTCGTTCTCTGATCCTGATACTAACACACACATACACACCTTCACACACACTTTCACTGACACACTGTTTCCATACATTAACACTAAGGATAAACTTCCAGTGAAGATTTCTCCACTGAAGGTCTCTGTGACAGTGAATCACAGCAGTTAGAGATGATGGTTTTTGTAATTAGTGTTAAATTACTGTACTATTAAATTAGATTAAATTAACCTAAATCAATCACCACTTCCTATTAAGAAGAAGAATCAATTAATTAACTTTAGTTAATCGATCAAACTTTAATACATTACATTTCTAAAGTCATGAATGCTACAGCATCAGGGACCATTATTATATCCACTCCAAATTAACGCACGGGTTATGATTATATGAGGTTTAACTAACAATGATAAACACTCAATAAAAGTAAAAAGTGAATAATTAATAAAACAAGGAATAAACAAATTACATGCTATGTGATGTAATGAATGGACGATGATGGTGAATGATGAAATTAGACGGAGGTTTTGTAGTTTACTGTAATGGTATGGAAGCTGAAAATAACTTTAATTAATACTTTAAATTTAATTCAGTTTAGCTCTTAATCTAAAACCAGCCCCATTAAATGACAGAGGGTTCGTCGGCAGCTAAGATTTGACGGAGTTCAGCGGGACTGAAGCGGTTCGGAGGCTGCAGGTCCGGTCGGCTGGCCGGGTTCGGCTGCTCGTTCCAGGTTTACTGATTAAATTTGGTTCATTGCTCGATAAACTTCAGAGAGTCAGAGCTGGCCAAGCGTCACACTCTCAAAGTCTGTCAAACAGAAGGAAATCAGTTTCTCCTCCTATTTTTATTGCTTTATGAGAGGAATAACTTTTTACTGGATTATTTAATTCTTTAGTCAATTAACACAATCCATTCAACATCATCATTCACATTGATTAGTTCATCTTGTATAACGTATCATTCATTTTAATACAACACAAACACAGAATATGTGATGTGAATTGATGTTGTATCAGTGTTATTCATGGATCAGATGAAAACCAACAGAATTAAACAATGACCCAAACTTATTGAAATGTTGTAATTAAGGCTGTTAAGTTCTTTACCAATAAATAAAGTAATGACACCAATCAATGTTTATCTCACTCACTCATTTACGCCTTGTAACATACATTTATACATTTTTACTTTATTTAATTAATTTACTTGATGAGGTTGTAACATCATGATTAACCTGAGAAATTGGTTAAATATAGGGCTGTCAGCGTTAACCGCGATTACATTAATGCAATCCATAACGAGTTAATTTTTTTTACTCCCCCGTAGACGGCTCCTCTAGCTGTAGCGCTATGCTTTGAAGTGGCCTCCTGCAGTAAACCTACCGCGCTGATGGAAAGTAAGAGAGCTACTGGACTTTTGAACGGCTTGTTTAACTTTAAAACACTTCCAGACGCTTCAGTTGACAAGTCAAAAGTAAAATGCAACCTGTGTCAAACGGAGTTTAACTACCACCGGAGTACGTGGAGTTTGAGTTAGCACCTCCACGCTAAACACCCAGGTGCAGCCAAGCCAGCCTCAGCTCCACCAAAGGACCATTTTGGAGTGTGGGAGTCGCAGCAGAGTCGTGATTGATTCCCAGTTAAGACACTCTGGTAAGAAATGCTTTACATTATGGGCTTAAAACTGCCTTCAAATGGAAAATAACAGGATTTTAAACATGCAATTCAAAACGCGATTAATCGTGATTAACTAGGGAAATTCTGCGATTAATCGCGATTAAAAAATTAATCGTTTGACAGCCCTAGCTAAATACATTAATTTTTTTTTATGATAGAGTCAGAAATACAGCTTCATTATTATCTCCCTGGAATGCAACTTCACCTTCAAACTTCAAAACGGGGCTGTCCAGATATTTGTCAGAAAGGACTTTGTGACACTTTTACACATCGTAAGTATTTTGAGGTGTGTGAGTTGTGGTACCGATAATAGGGTTGTTTCCACCGCAGGAACTTCGAGGTAATTTTGCGGGGCCGTGGCCGTTGGTGCGTGTCTCCACCGCAGGAACCGAAGGACAGGGAACTTTTACAGAAAGCGACAAAAATAGCCGCCATTTTTAATCCCAGTAGACATAATAAACATAGAAATCGCATTTTTAAAAGAAGAATATGGCAGAGACTTAAGACCAATGGACTTACTTCTGCTTCTTATGTCTTCTTTCTTCTTCTTACTTCTGCTTCTCTTCTCTGTTGCTTTGTCCTCGGTCAAAATGGTCGCGTAACGATTACATCTCATCCAAAGCTCGGTAACTTTACAGGAACCTTCCTCTCATTCAGCCCTCTCAGTGGAGACACGGTGGTTGAGAGGGCCGAGTGAGAGGAAGGTTCCTGTAAAGTTCCTGCACCCCAAATAGTTCCAGGAATCTCTTTATTGGAGACGGCATGAATGTCTCTCAATGGCACCAAGAAGAACCTCCCCTTTGATGATGTCTCTCATTGTTCTTACCCAACCCCAGCACTGACTTTTGGGGGGCTGAATGTTGGTGCCTTCCTAAAGCTGGTCCACCTGTGTTATCAGATCTTGATTCAGTTTTATGGCAGGAAGGGTGAAAAGGTGCTGTGAACCAGCCAGAGAGGGGTCGGCTCATGTGAACCGAATGTCCTGCTACATAATTAACAAGTCAATTATAAACCATTCACAAAGCCTTTATGAGGAAAGACGTATTGTAAAGTGGTATATGTGTTGTCCATGTGTCCACTTAATAACAATTCAAGTAGTATGACACAATTTGATCCGATCAATGATAAAAACCTGGAGGACATCTGAAAATTCAGGTTTTTTCAATTATTTTTCCAACTACATGGCCTCAGATCTACAGATATTCCACACATCTCTTATCTCACAGGCCATGAAATCTGCCGTCATCAAACCCCTGTTAAAAAAGAACAATGCAGAAACTAAGCGCAATGAGCAATTGTAGGCCACGTCCCTAGAGCTAGCTTCTGCAGCCGAGGGTCGGACCACCAAGGTCCCCGCCTTCGACTGCTGCCCAGCTCGCACTGCACCCGTCCCCTTTGGCCCCTCCTACGGGTGGTGAGCCCACGGGAAGGGGGCCCCATGTCACCTCTTCGGGCTGTGCCCGGCCGGTCCCCGGTGACCCACATCCGGGCAGGGGATACGAAAGATCATATCTTTTACCCATCATGGAGGCCTTTTGAGCTACCCTTTGTCTGGTCCCTCCCTCCGGATGTATGTCTGTCCAGCAAGAGTATTTATTCTCTCCCACTGACAGAGCTTCATGTTCTCTTCTCATGAAAGTTATGCTGATGTAACATATTTTTTTGTACTGAGTATTTCTGGACAGACAGTTTAGAGTCAATTTATGTTTCTTCCAGTTTAGTATTTACAGTGTATATGTGGGGGGTTTATTTTGGAGGGGTGGAGAGGAAGTGTGTATGTTTTTGTGTGCTGGAAGTGACGAAAAAGGAGAAGTGACGAAGAGTAATAAAAGAGTGCACGTCCTGTTCAACAGCAGAGCTTCCGTGTTTTTATTTTATAGTCTGTCTATAGGCGTCCATATGCTCAGTTTCACTGACATCATCATTATGAAACTAGTGTGTTTCTCTAAAAAGCTCCACCTCTTACATTATATCTGAGAGGAAACAGGAAACAGGAAGTCAGTGTTCGGCTGTGACTGAAAGGAGGCAGACAGACGGTGGGACTTAAACTGAGGGAGGACAGTTACAGCAGGGAGCACTGAAGTCCTGAAGCAGTGAAATAATTCAACTTCAACCTGCTGCTGACTGAAAAAACACCAAAGTTAAAGTAAGTGAAGAAACTTTGTACAGCAGGGAGGGAACCACAACTGACTTCCTGTTTTAGCGTCGAGCATGTGGTTTTCAGCTCCACTCAGAGACTAAATGACTCATCGTTAACACGTCATATATTGTTAATATATCATCAATATATCATTAATACATTGTTAAATGTGTAATCTGACTGGAATCATACAGTTTTGTGCTTGAATCGTTTGTCTCAACTCTGTGACATCATCATTAAATCGGTTTCCTCTCTCTGGAGGTTCCTCTCGTCCAATCACATCGCAGTGATCGGGGTTTGTTCTTGAAAGCTGGGTGCTGATTGGCTGCTGAGTGAGGAAGAGGTGTTCAGTTTAAAGTTGAGAGACAGCAGCTCTGCTCGGACCGCTCACACAGCGACACACGGTGAGTCCTGCAGCTACATGAATCAGCTGTTTATACACCTGCATGTATATATACTGTGTGTGAGTTCATGTGGTACTGCAGCAGCTGTGTGTTTCTTAGGGTTTGGAATTGATAAGATTTTATTGATATCAATGCCATTATCGAGTCCTGTGGATTTTCTGTGTGGAAAAAGTAGGCCTTACAGGTTTTCAGTGTCAACAACACACATTTTATTTAGTTATTATGCTTGAGAAGAGACTGACAAGGTGCTAAAATAAATGAAAGTGTAAATGTTAAAACAAATATAAATCTGGATATCTGGATCCTAGATCTCTTACAGTATATGTATTTAAAAAAATAATTTAAAAAAATAACTGAATTCTTTCTAAATAAAAAATAAAAAAATAAGTGCAGTCCTTTTACTGAGACTAAACCTGCAACTCAAGTCACGACATAAATTAATTATTTTTAGTGGGGAAAAAACAACCTTCTTCCTCAAAGACGCGGCCGTCTGTCTTTTTACGGTAGCTGAAGTATAAATACAGCCGACTTGGTCCGTTTAGAGAGGGGGGGGGGCGTTCGGGGGGTTCGCCTCCTTCAGCCATCATACAGCCTGCAGAGCTACCTGCTTGTAACAGCAACCGGAGGAGCGCAGGGGGAGGGGTAGTGCACGCGACCTGAGGGACCTCCACTTTCTCTCTGAAGAGCTGTTAGCATCCTTCTTAGTGAAATTAAGCCACACTTTGGACCGCTTCTGTCTCTCCGCCATGGTGTCGCTCACGCTGCTGATTTTGCAAGATACGTGAAAGAAAGGCATCGATAAGAGAATCGTTAAGCATAAAGGCAAATGATGTCGATGGATTGAACCAACCGGAACCGGTTCTCAATTCCCACCCTTAGTGTTTGTTCTCTCTGTGCTTTAAATGAGAAGTCCTGTTATACTTCACCAGAAATTAGAACATTAGTTTGAGCTTATTTTGTTCAGCATTCTCTGTTTTACTGCATTTATGAACTTTTTACTGAATGCAAACAATAATACATACATTATATAAGTATATATGAGTTTGAGTGTAAGTGAGTTACTGTGTGTGTGTGTGTGTGTGTGTGTGTGTGTGTGTTTATACTCTTATTAGGCTCAAATAATTTCACACAATCAATGATCTTAGACAAAATATGTCTGTTCTGTGCAGCTATGCTTGTCCTGATAAATGTTTTAGTTCTCTGACTGCTGTTACAGTCCATGTGGTATCTGTCTCTGGAGTTTTCAAAAGTAAACACAGGAAGCAGAATACTGCATTTGCAAAACTACATTACTACATTAGCCAAGCCTTCCTGTCATACCAGTTCAGAGAGAAACTCCTCTGGTACACTTTACCTTTCTCCTGTTTCTGCTGTTAAATTCAGACCAGGCTTGTCAGGTCCAAAGGTTTTCCCCTAAAGTTCTCCTTCCCAATGGGTTTATCCAGAGAGGAAGCTGAAGCCCAGTGTCTTCTTATCTACTTGACGACGCCGTCTCAATTTCCCTCACTTGTTTCTGGTTGCTAGGATACTAAAATGTTAAAGTTTGGGGCGATATTGTTAGTGCCCAAAAAGGTTAAAATTTGACGACGCTAATTGTCTAAGTTATGATGACTGTACTTTCTGTCTGCTGTGTTTTCAGCTTCACTCAGAGACTAAATGGCTTCCAGATCAGAGGAGGATCTCTGCTGTCCGGTCTGTCATGAGGTCTTTAGAGATCCTGTTGTTCTGTCATGTAGCCACAGCTTCTGTAAAGACTGTCTGAAGAGCTGGTGGAGAGAGAAACCAACACATGAGTGTCCAGTTTGTAAGAGAAGATCTTCAAGGGATGAACCACCTTTTAGTCTGGTGATAAAGAACCTGTGTGAGTCCTTCTTACAGGACAGAGATCAGAGAGCTTCAGAGGCTCTCTGCAGTCTGCACTCTGAGAAACTCAAACTCTTCTGTCTGGACCATCAGCAGCCAGTGTGTCTCGTCTGCAGAGATTCAGAAAAACACACCAACCACAGATTCAGACCCATCGATGAAGCTGCACCACAACACAAGAAGGAACTTGAAGAAACTCTGAAGCCCTTAAAGGAGAAGTTAAAGGTTTGTGAAGAAGTTAAAGTGAAGTTTGATCAAACAGCAAAACACATTAAGGTCCAGGCCCAACACACAGAGAGGCAGATTAAGGAGCAGTTTAAGAAGCTTCACCAGTTTCTAGAAGAGGAAGAGGAGGCCAGGATGGCTGCTCTGAGGGAGGAAGAGGAGCAGAAGAGTCAGATGATGAAGGAGAAGATGGAAGCTCTGAGCAGAGAGATAGCAGCTCTTTCACACACAGTCAGAGCCACAGAGGAGGAGCTGAGAGCTGAAGACGTCTCATTCCTGAACAACTACAAGGCTGCAGTGGAAAGAGTCCAGCGCTGCCCCCTGCTGGATGATCCACAGCTGCCCTCAGGAGCTCTGATAGACCAGGCCAAACACCTGGGCAACCTGGCCTTCAACATCTGGAACAACATGAAGGAGATGGTCTCCTACACTCCTGTCATTCTGGATCCAAACACTGCTGCTCCAGAACTCATCCTGTCTGAAGATCTGACCAGTGTGAGACGAGGAGAGACACAGCAGCTTCCTGATAATCCAGAGAGGTTTGACTCCTTCTCTGTCCTGGGCTCTGAGGGCTTTAACTCAGGGACTCACAGCTGGGATGTCGAGGTTGGAGACAGTGAAGTCTGGGCACTGGGTGTGTTATCAGAGTCTGTTCAGAGGAAGGGAATCATACAGTCTGGATTATGGATAATAGGGTTCAATAATGATAAATACTTAGCACGGTCACCACCAGCTCCCCCCACTGTCCTCTCAGTGAACAAGAAGCTCCAGAGGATCAGAGTGAATCTGGACTGGAACAGAGGAAATCTGTCGTTCTCTGATCCTGATACTAACACACACATACACACCTTCACACACACTTTCACTGACACACTGTTTCCATACATTAGCACTTTGGATAAACTGAAGATTTCTCCACTGAAGGTCTCTGTGACAGTGAAACACAGCAGTTAGAGATGATGGTTTTTTGTAATTAGTGTTAAATTACTGTACTATTAAATTAGATTAAATTAACCTAAATCAATCACCACTTCCTATTAGGAAGAAGAATCAATTAATTAACTTTAGTTAATCAATCAAACTTTAATACATTACATTTCTAAAGTCTTCAATGCTACAGCATCAGGGACTATTATTATATCCACTCCAAATTAACACACGACTGGGTATGATTATATGAGGTTTAACTAACAATGATAAACACTCAATAAAAGTAAAAAGTGAATAATAAATAAAACAAGGAATAAACAAATTACATGCTATGTGATGTAATGAATGGATGACGATGGTGAATGATGAAATTAGACGGAGGTTTTGTAGTTTACTATAATGGTATGGAAGCTGAAAATAACTTGAATTAATACTTCAAATTTAATTCAGTTTAGCTCTTAATCTAAAACCAGCCCCATTAAATGACAGAGGGTTCGTCGGCAGCTCAGATTTGACGGAGTTCAGCGGGACTGAAGCGGTTCGGAGGCTGCAGGTCCGGTCGGCTGGCCGGGTTCGGCTGCTCGTTCCAGGTTTACTGATTAAATTTGGTTCATTGCTCGATAAACTTCAGAGAGTCAGAGCTGGCCAAGCGTCACACTCTCAAAGTCCATCAAACAGAAGGAAATCAGTTTCTCCTCCTATTTTTATTGCTTTATGAGAGGAATAACTTTTTACTGGATTATTTAATTCTTTAGTCAATTAACACAATCCATTCAACATCATCATTCACATTGATTAGTTCATCTTGTATAACGTATCCTTCATTTTAATACAACACAAACACAGAATATGTGATGTGAGTTGATGTTGTATCAGTGTTATTCATGGATCAGATGAAAACCAACAGAATTAAACGATGAACCAAACTTATTGAAATGTTGTAATTAAGGCTGTTAAGTTCTTTACCAATAAATAAAGTAATGACACCAATCAATGTTTATCTCACTCACTCATTTACGTCTTGCAACATACATTTATACATCTTTACTTTATTTAATTCATTTATTTGATGAGGTTGTAACATCATGATCAACCTGAGAAATTGGTTAAATATAGGGCTGTCAGCGTTAACCGCGATTACATTAATGCAATCCATAACGTGTTAATTTTTTAAATCTCATTTTAATGTTGCAAGCCTTTTTGTCCCTTCTACTCCCCCGTAGACGGCTCCTCTAGCTGTAGCGCTATGCTTTGAAGTGGCCTCCTGCAGTAAACCTACCGCGCTGATGGAAAGTAAGAGAGCTACTGGACTTTTGAACGGCTTGTTTAACTTTAAAACACTTCCAGACGCTTCAGTTGACAAGTCAAAAGTAAAATGCAACCTGTGTCAAACGGAGTTTAACTACCACCGGAGTACGTGGAGTTTGAGTTAGCACCTCCACGCTAAACACCCAGGTGCAGCCAAGCCAGCCTCAGCTCCACCAAAGGACCATTTTGGAGTGTGGGAGTCGCAGCAGAGCCGTGATTGATTCCCAGTTAAGACACTCTGGTAAGAAATGCTTTACATTATGGGCTTAAAACTGCCTTCAAATGGAAAATAACAGGATTTTAAACATGCAATTCAAAACGCGATTAACTATGGAAATTATGCGATTAATCACGATTAAAAAATAATCGGGGGTTGAGCATAGCTCAGTGGGTAGCGCACCCGCCCCATGTATAGAGGCTACAGTCCTCGCTGCAGGCGACCCTGGTTCCAATCCCGCACCGAGCGGTCTTATCCTGCATGTCATTCCCCCCTCTCTGCCTCCTGTTTCCTGTCTCTCTCTTCTAACCTGTACATTAAAGGCAAAAAAGCCCAAAAAATATACTTAAAAACAAACAAAAAAAATTAATCGTTTGACAGCCCTAGTTAAATACATTTATTTATTTTTTTTATGATAGAGTCTGAAATACAGCTTCATTATAATCTCCTTGGAATGCAACTTCACCTTCAAACTTCAAAACGGGGCTGTCCAGATATTTGTCAGGAAGGACTTTGCGACACTTTTACACATCGTAAGTATTTTGAGGTGTGTGAGTTGTGGTACCGATAATAGGGCCATTTCCACCGCAGGAACTTCGAGGTACCAAAGGACAGGGAACTTTACAGAAAGCGACAAAAATAGCCGGCATTTTTAAAACCCAGTAGACATAATAAACACAGGAATCGCATTTTTAAAAGAAGAATATGGCAGACTCTTAGGAAAAATGGACTTACTTCTGCTTCTTATGTCTTCTTTCTTCTTCTTACTTCTGCTTCTCTTCTCTGTTGCTTTTTCCTTGGTCAAAACGGTCGCGTAACGATTACATCGCATCCAGAGCCTGGTAACTTTACAGGAACCTTCCTCTCACTCAGCCCTCTCGGTGGAGACACGATGGTCGAGGGTCAAGTGAGAGGAAGGTTCCTGTAAAGTTCCTGCACCCCAAATAGTTCCTGGAATTTCTTTAGTGGAGACGGCACGAATGTCTCTCAATGGCACCAAGAAGAACCTCCCCTTTGATGATGTCTCTGTGTTCTTACCCAACCCCAGCACTGACTTTTGGGGGGCTGAATGTTGGTGCCTTCCTAAAGCTGGTCCGCCTGTGTTATAAGATCTTGATTCAGTTTTATGGCAGGAAGGGTGAAAAGGTGCTGTGAACCAGCCAGAGAGGGGTCGGCTCATGTGAACCGAATGTCCTGGTACATAATTAACAAGTCAATTGTAAACCATTCACAAAGCCTTTATGAGGAAAGACTTATTGTAAAGTGGTATATGTGTTGTCCACGTGTCCACTTAATAACAATTCAAGTAGTATGACACAATTTAATCCGATCAATAATAAAAACCTGGAGGACTTTATATAACTTCTGAAAATTCAGGTTTTTTCAATTATTTTTCCAACTACATGGCCTCAGATCTACAGCTATTCCACGCATCTCTTCTCCCATAGGCCCTGAAATCTGCCGTCATCAAACCCCTGTTAAAAAAGAACAATGCAGAAACTAGGAGCAATGAGCAATTGTAGGCCCATATCAAACCTCCCTTTTTAAGTAAAATCATCAAAAAAGCAGTTTTCCCACAGCTGAACAACTTGTTGGTACTAAACAACTGTTTTGATGTCTTCAGTCAGGATTTTGACTACAGCATAGAACAGAGACTTCTTAAGGTCTCCAATGACGTTTAAACACTGACAGGAGCTGAATTTCAATGTTTGTGTTACTGGATCTCAGCTGAACAGAACTTCTCCTCTAAATGAGAATTTATTTTATAAGCTTCATGCAGGTTATGATGTTCTGTACTGTACACATTAAATCACATGAAACCTGTTAATCATTCATCTTTACAGCTGATGGTTGGTGTATTGTTGAACTTTGGACTGAAACACACCCTATGTTACTGTGAAGCTACAACATTTATCAGAAGAGATCTGACAAAGCTCCGCCCCTCACCTGACTCACCTGAGACAAACCAGGAAACAGTTTATTGTTGGTCTCTAAAGAGACACACAGACTGAAAAACAGAGCGTCAGATTCACCTTCAGACCAAACTAACAACTTCCTCTGAGTGAGTACAGCTACAGGAGAGAAAAGTGGAAAACTAGAACTCTGCTGCTTCAACCTGCTGACTCTCCACACACTGAAGGTGAGTTTGACTAAAAACTGGAGTCACACTGAAAGTAAATGTCAGTGAAGTTAGTAGAGGAGGGAGGGAAGCCATGACTGACTGTACTTTCTGTCTGCTGTGTTTTCAGCTTCACTCAGAGACTAAATGGCTTCCAGATCAGAGGAGGCTCTCTGCAGTCTGCACTCTGAGAAACTCAAACTCTTCTGTTTGGACCATCAGCAGCCAGTGTGTGTCGTCTGCAGAGATTCAGAAACACACACCAACCACAGATTCAAACCCATCGATGAAGCTGCACCACAACACAAGAAGGAACTTGAGGAAACTCTGAAGCCCTTAAAGGAGAAGTTAAAGGTTTGCGAAGAAGTTAAAGTGAAGTTTGATCAAACAGCAAAACACATTAAGGTCCAGGCCCAACACACAGAGAGGCAGATTAAGGAGCAGTTTAAGAAGCTTCACCAGTTTCTAGAAGAGGAAGAGGAGGCCAGGATGGCTGCTCTGAGGGAGGAAGAGGAGCAGAAGAGTCAGATGATGAAGGAGAAGATGGAGGCTCTGAGCAGAGAGATAGCAGCTCTTTCACACACAGTCAGAGCCACAGAGGAGGAGCTGAGAGCTGAAGACGTCTCATTCCTGAACAACTACAAGGCTGCAGTGGACAGAGTCCAGCGCTGCCCCCTGCTGGATGATCCACAGCTGCCCTCAGGAGCTCTGATAGACCAGGCCAAACACCTGGGCAACCTGGCCTTCAACATCTGGAACAACATGAAGGAGATGGTCTCCTACACTCCTGTCATTCTGGATCCAAACACTGCTGATCCAGAACTCATCCTGTCTGAAGATCTGACCAGTGTGAGAGGACAAGGAGAGATACAGCAGCTTCCTGATAATCCAGAGAGAATTGACGACTTCTCCTTCTCTGTCCTGGGCTCTGAGGGCTTTAACTCAGGGACTCACAGCTGGGATGTCGAGGTTGGAGACAATACAAGATGGACACTGGGTGTGTTAGAGTCTGTTCAGAGGAAGAGATTCGTACAGTCTGGATTATGGACAATATGGTTCTATGATGATAAATACTCAGCATGGTCACCATCATCTCCCTTCACTTATCTCCCAGTGAAGAAGAAGCTCCAGAGGATCAGAGTGAATCTGAACTGGAACAGAGGAAATCTGTCGTTCTCTGATCCTGATACTAACACACACATACACACCTTCACACACACTTTCACTGACACACTGTTTCCATTCATTAGAACTGGAGATGAACTGAAGATTTCTCCACTGAAGGTCTCTGTGACAGTGAATCACAGCAGTTAGAGTTGATGATGATGATGAATATATAAATATACTCTACATGTAAAATACTGATATTAAATCAAGTTTTGATGTATTAACTTGTAATTGTTGTACATTGGTTCAGATAGTTTGGTATGTGTTTGTGGATTGGACAATGAACTTTATAAAGTTAACCTGATGTTGTGTTGCTGCTTTATTTCTCAAACTTTAACACAGTGACTTTTAGTGTGGAAGCATCATGTTGTTGAGTTTTGTTAAGTTTAATGTGTATTTTTAAAGTCCATCTACAGATATAAACTATCTCAGGTTGTAAATTCTGTGTTTTAAATCAGTAAAATATTGTATTGAACATTTCACTCAGATACTTAAACTCCTCCGCTTGGGGCAGTAACCCCCCCACCCCCCACAACACTGAGGGGGCAATCCACCTTTTTCCAGTAGAGTACCATGGCCTCAGATGTAGAGGTGCTGACTCTCATCCCGACTGCTTCACACTCGGCTGCAAACCGTCCCAGAGTCTGTTGGAGGTCTTCACCTGTAGAGTCCAACAGAACAACATCAACCGTAAACAGCAGAGAGGTGATTCTGAGGTCCCCAAACTGGACTCTCTCCTCCCCCCAGCTGCACCTTGAGACTCTGTCCATGAAGATCACAAACAGGATCAGAGACCAGGGACAGCCCTGATTAATGTCCATCTACTGATATGAACTGTAATGTAATCTTGGAATTCAGCACTATATAAATAAAGATTGATTGATTGATTGATTGATTGATGAACATCATTTCTAGGAGAAAGAGCTTTTGTCCAAATGAGGATTGACAGTGAGAGAAGTCTTCAGGACATTTGAAGGCTGTAGTCACTGAATGCTTTCTGTGTGAAAACGATGCAAACGTGTCACAGTTTGATCCATAATTGTTGCTGTTGAGTCGACTGTGTGAAGAGTTTGAACATGTGGACTCAGTATTGATCCCTGCAGGTAACCAATCATGAAACATCTGGAACAGTAGTGAAATCATCTCAGTGTGTGATGGTGACTTTCTCTGCATGGAGAAGAAAATCAATCAAACTGAACGTGATCACGTGTTTGTTGAGTTGTTCCAGTCTGACTGTAGTTCTGTTTATTCAACCTCTTTTATCAACTCTAACCTTTTGTTAAACACTTCTGTAAATACTTTTCTCTTCTTTGGGGGAATAAAATCCTATTTGTTGGAAAACTACCTTGTGTCTGTCAGTTCAGTCAGAACTTCAGCATCACACACACTTTCACTGACACACTGTTTCCATACATTGGCAATTACAGTAGATGCCCACTGAGTCTACTGTAATTGCACCCGCTGCACCCATCCACCTGTCAATCTCACGCTCTATCTGACCCTCACTGTGAACAAGACCCCCAGACACTTAAACTCCTCCGCTTGGGGCAGTAACCCCCCCCCCCCCCCCCCAAGCAGAGTACCATGGCCTCAGATGTGGAGGTGCTGACTCTCATCCCCACCACTTCACACTAGGCTGCAAACCGTCCCCGAGTCTGTTGGAGGACTTCACCTGTAGAGTCCAACAGAACAACATCAACCGTAAACAGCAGAGAGGATGAAAACCAGGACTTAAATACAAACTGGACTAATGAAAACCAGGACTAAGATACAAACTGGACTAATGAAAACCAGGACTAAGATACAAACTGGACTAATGAAACCAGGACTTAAATACAAACTGGACTAATGAAAACCAGGACTTAAATACAAACTGGACTAATGAAAACCAGGACTGTAAAATTACAAAATCCACAGCAACGTGTTGTGTTTTTACGTTAACCACAGAATTACTGTAGAACTACGATATTTTATGGCTAAATTACTGGAAGTGTCACAATTTTGCACAGTTTATTAAAGTCCTTATTGTAAGTGATTCATTGAAAATTTAAAAATATATAAATCCTTGGAGATTTTGATGCCAAATGCATTACACAGCCCTAAAATATCAAGAAAATAAAAATAAAACGCAAAAAATGTCCTTAGTGAGGCACAAAGGGTTAAAAGGTCTGAACACAGACAAACACCAACAATTAACACCAATTAAACTACTAATTCACATTTATACTTTTCTTCTCTTGCTTTGTCTCCATTTCACACTTTTCTCTCCCAGAAGTCATCCACCGCTGAATTATCTTCCTTTCACTCACAAAAAAAAGAAGAGACAAATATTTCAATATTTGAGGTCTAATTTGAGATAAGCCCAACCTCGTGGCGAGGCAATTAAAAGGCGTGAATGGAAACGAGCGGTTTATCTCAGCGAGGCATCGAGGCCGTTGAAAAGTGACAAAGCGGCAGAAGTAAAAAGGCGACATCATCGACGGAGGAGGAACAAAAGCTGTGGATCTGACACGCTGACATTAAGAAGAGCGTCTGTATGAATGTGGAGAGGAAGTTAATGTTTTATGGAGGGTCATTTAGCTCCTCGCTGCTCTCTGCTCAGAGATAACAGGTGTCAATGAAAACCCATTTATGACATCCAGAGCAAAACAAGTTATTAACCCGCCTGGCACAGAGCGCTCTCTCTCTCTCTGTGTCTCTCTCTCTCTCTCTCTCTCTCTCTCTCTCTCTCTCTCTCTCTCTCGCCCTCTCTCTGTCTCTCTCTCTCTCTCTCACTCTGTCTGCTACTCTCTCTCTCTCTCTCTCTCTCTCTCTCCTCTCTCTCCTCTCTCTCTCTCTCTCTTTTCCTTTTTAGGAGGCGCAGAAACAGAAAGAGACCGAGGAGCTGAAACAGCAGTTTTAACAAGCAGATTAGTCGATTGACATTTTCCCTTTTTTTTAAATGCTCGAGCTAAAGACTAGAAAGGAGGAGGACGAAGAGGAGGAGGAGGAAGAGGAGGAGGAGGAGGAGAAGGATCCAGCCAGAGGGAGATGATGAAGAGACCTTCACATGGCATTACAGAGTTCTCTGCCTGGTAGTTTGAGGGTTCTGCTGGTAGTTTACTACACTGTACTACAAGGTTTCCAAAGTGCTGCAGAAAAAGATAAAAGAGAATAAATAGATAACACAATAGAAGTTGAGTCCGAGTGGGCCATGTTCCATGCCTCCATTGTTAAGGTGGCTGACCGGAGCTGTGGCCGTAAAGTGGTCGGTGCCTGTTGTTGTGACAATCCCCGAACCTGAGGGATGCCGTCAAGCTGAAGAAGGAGTCCTGTAGGACCTTATTGGCCTGTGGGGACTCCGGAGGCAGCAGACAGGTACCGGCAAGCCAAGCGGAGTGCAGCTGCGGCGGTCGCTGAGGCAAAAACCCGGACATGGGAGGAGTTCGGCGAGGCCATGGAGAATGACTTCTGGACTTCTTCGAAGAGAGTCTGGACCACCATCCGGCGTCTCAGGAGGGGGAAGCAGTGCATCGTCAACACTGTGTACGGTGGGGACGGTGCGCTGCTGACCTCGACTCGGGACATTGTGGATCGGTGGAAGGAATACTTCGAAGACCTCCTCAATCCCACCGACACGCCTTCCGGTAAGGAAGCAGGGCCGGGGGACCCGGGTGTGGGGCTCTCCTATCTCTGGGGCTGAGGTCGCCAAGGTGGTCAAAAAGCTCCACGGTGGCTAACCCTAACCCGGTGCCAGAGCTTCGGTGGCTAACCCTAACCCGGTGCCAGAGCTTGGTCCGCATTGGCGGTAATAAGTGGGACTTGTTTCCGGTGAGGGTTGGACTCCACCAGGGCTGCCCTTTGTCACCGATTTCTAGTCACAGTCAGGGCGTGGAGGGGGTCCAGTTTGGTGGCCTCAGGATTGGGTCACTGCTTTTTGCGGATGATGTGGTCCTGTTGGCTTCATCAGACCGTGACCT
Source organism: Scomber colias (assembly GCA_021039105.1). Taxonomy (NCBI): domain Eukaryota; kingdom Metazoa; phylum Chordata; class Actinopteri; order Scombriformes; family Scombridae; genus Scomber; species Scomber colias. The sequence continues at coordinate 47,483 of JAJDFG010000553.1, forward strand.
CCAACTCTCACTGGATCGGTTCCCAGTTGAGTGTGAAGCGGCCGGGATGAGAATCAGCACCTCCAAATCCGAGTCCATGGTCCTCAACTGGAAAAGGGTGGAGTGCACTCTCCAGGTCGGGGATGAGATCCTGCCCCAAGTGGAGGAGTTCAAGTACCTCGGGGTCTTGTTCACAGTGAGGGAAGGATGGAGCGTGGGATTGACAGGCGGATCGGTGCGGCGTCTGCAGTAATGCGGACTCTGCACAGATCCGTCGCGGTGAAGAGAGAGCTGAGCCGAAAGGCAAAGCTCTGGATGTAGCAGTCGATCTTGGTTCCTACCCTCACCTCTGGTCATGAGCTTTGGGTCGTGACCCAAAGAACAAGATGGCGGGTACAAGTGTCCGAAATGAGCTTCCTCCGTAGGCTGGCTGGGCTCTCCCTTAGAGATAGGGTGAGAAGCTCAGTTATCCAGGAGGAGCTCGGAGTAGACCCGCTGCTCCTCCGCGTTGAGAGGAGCCAGATGAGGAGGCTCGGGCATCTAGTCAGGATGCCTCCCGGACGCCTCCCTGGTGAGGTGTTCAGGGCCCGTCCCACCGGTAGGAGACCCACGACACGCTGGAGAGACTGTGTCTCTCGGCTGGCCTGGGCACGCCTCGGGATCCCCCGGGAAGAGCTTGACGAAGTGGCTGGGGAGAGGGAAGTCTGGGCTTCCTGCTTAGGCTGCTGCCCCCGAGACCCGACCAGGATAAGCGGAAAAAGACGAATGGGCTAATAAAAGATGATATTCAGGCATGTTGTCAGAACAACAGTGAACTCTGGAAACAAACAGACATAACAGGTCATAATAACTGATAAAATGTAAATGAAGGTTTTAGATCTATGCTCATGTTTTTATTATGAGGACGAACATAAATATCATCTTACAAAGTTCTCGTCTTTAAAGTATAAAATGAATCCCTGTTGAGCTGCAGTGGAAGGATCTGACAGTCAAGCTTTTCTGAGCTCCTGCAGCTGAATCATTGATCAGATTATTGATCTCAGCAGATAATCAATATTAATTCATATTAAAGCCACAAACACAAAGAGGAGAGGAGCAGCCAAACCTGCTTGTTTAACATGTCAGTGTTAATGAGTTACAGATGTGTGTGTGTGTGTGTGTATGTGTGTGTGTGTGTGAGGATTAATGTGTCAGCAGCAGAAGGAGCCAGGAAGCTGCTGAATAAATCTGACTGATTATCTCCTCCGTCTGAACGACTGTTCATCTGTCCATCATGACACACAGTCACTTATTCTATCTGAAAATATAACATTCATCCAACACGTGTACTTTCTAGATTTTTAGAAAGAGAAGAACACTGTTTCCATAAAACTGAAAAAGAATATATCATTAGTTCTGTAATTACTTCATTGTTGTGTTGAGTTTTGGAAACACTTCACATGAGATCTGTATTGAAGGAAAAATGTCCCCTGTTGTGTGTATGAAGATAATAATAAATGTAACACTGTAAACCTGTTGATCTTATCATGTGTCGCTCTTTCAGTATTAAATTAATGTTAAATAATGAATGACCTTTATGTGAATACAGATGTTTAGATGTTCTCTGCAGAAAACAAACATTTAAAACTTAATCAACAATAATATGGATGTTAAAGGAAAATGTGAGTTGGAAGCAGATGTAATAATAACGGATGATTGTGAGGAAACAAATAAACAGATAAATAAATGGTAGGAGTTTGATTGGAAGGTGAAGTTACGTTATTTTAATGCTCCATCTATAACCTCAAAATATACGTCTGGTTTATGTTGCAGGAATTGTGGAACGATGGTGACTTCACTCAGATATTTTGGGATTTACCAAAGATTTTAGATTTCTGGGTGCAAATAGGAATACGAGTACATAGGAATAAAGAGTTCATAGTCAGGATATTAGCTGAGGATCTGAGAGTAAAAGGTCTTTATTCTGGAAAAACTACAGCAAGACTAAAACTGACTATAGAAGAATTTGAGAGAAGATGGAAACCAATAACACCTTAGTTCTGTTTAAAACTGTATTTATTTTATTTACATGTTATTTTTGGTTGTTTATTATTCGAAGCCCACATCAATAACGTTACTCGGTCTGCATACTTCCATCTATGTAACATCAATCGTCTCCATCCCTCACTTTCACCAACCTGCACCGCTATCCTGGTAAACACCCTGAGCAGGGTTGAGGATGGGAGGGATGGGGGGGTTGGGGGAGGTTTGGGTTAACCCCATCCTAACCCAAACCCTGATCACATCCCGTCTGGACTACTGTAACTCTCTCCTCTTTTGGTCTTCCGCGGAAATCTCTCCACAAACTCCAACTGGTCCAGAACGCAGCCGCTCGTATCATCACCAGAACTCCCTCTATTGGACACATCACTCCTGCAGCAGCTTCAGTGGCTCCCTATCAAATCCCGCATTGACTTTAAGATTCTGCTCCTCATGTTCAAGATCCTTCACAACCTGGCACCATCACACCCCCCCCCCCCCCCCAACCCTAAACCCCCCC
>JAJDFG010000553.1:55000-125000 GCA_021039105.1 Scomber colias
CTGAGTGTTTTATCTCCTTCTAAAGAGGAAATATTCTACATGCATTGATTCTCTGAGCTGCATGTCATCAGGTTTCCTCTCAGCGCCCCCTACAGGTGCAGATTCAATCTCCTCGTCTTTAGCTGACAGTGTTTTCAGAGTCAAGCAGCCGTTCAGCACACACACACACACACACACGCACACACACACACACACACACTCTCTCTCACACACACACACACACACACACACTCTCTCTCACACACACACACACACACACACACTCACACACACACACACACACTCACTCATGTAAACATTCACAGGTCAGTGAGTGTGTCGCCCTCTCTTTCTTCTTCAATTTCCAGCAGACTGCAGCATCTAAAGGGACCTGCAGTTACCATGACAACGCGAGTCAGGGTGCCGTGTGTGCTTTATAACCTAACACATTCAGGCATATATACACAGTGTATATGGAGAGAGACACGCGAGAGCAGCGGCTCGTGAAGGATGCCGTTAACGGGAGCACAGCGACCTCACGGAGCACAGACTGAAACACACTCTGATCCTTTTCACCTTTTATTAAACCTTAAACCTTAAACACCTCCAATCCTCCGCACAAATACCAGGCTGAGGGTGATAGATGGGATCTCATCAGAGGTTTGATTTATTTGTCACAAAGTTGTCAGAATCAATAAGAAGAAATGTGAGCTTTTGATTGGTTCGATACGTGTGAGCTCAGATCCTGAGAGAGCAGATTTATCTCCTCACATCAGACGGCCGGGTTTACAGGAGCAAACCCGATGAGGTGGAACCACAGATATTGTCCTTTATTCTGTGTTCCCGGCTCCACACACCAGGGACGGACCCATCACGGTGCTCTATGGAGACAGTAGCAGAACATCAGAGTCCACCGGTTTGAGACCAGATATGACTTTCATGTTATAACGTGATCAGATGTTCAGCTCTGATGCTTCTTTCTTTTTCTGAAATTCATTTCCGTAGTTTAGGAGCAGAAACAGCAGGTTAACGTTAAGGGTTAGGGGTTACTACTGCAGGTTAGGGTTAGGGGTTACTGCTGCAGGTTAACTGCTGCAGGTCGGAGCTTCTCACAGGATTTTGAGGTATCGCATTGTTTAAAGCAGGGATGTCAAACATGCGGCCCGTGGGCCAGATCCGGCCCGCCGAGGGGTCCAATCTGGCCCACTTTCCTTATTCCTTCCTTCCTTCCATCAATCCTTCCTTCCTTTCTTCCTTCCTTCCATCCATCCATCCTTCCTTCCTTCCTTCCTATCTACCTGCCTGCCTGCCTTCCTTCCATCCGTTGTTCATTCCTGTCTACTCTTCCTTCTTTTCCTTCCTTCCTTCCTTCCTGCCTTCCTTCCTTTATTCCTTTATTCCTTCCGTCTTTCATTCCTGTCTACTCTTCCTTCTCCTCCTTCTTTTCCTTCCTTTCTTCCTTCTATCTGTCCTTCCTCCCTTCCTTCCTTCCTTCCTTCCTTCCTTTCATCTTTTTAATGATCTGGCCCATGTGAGATTAAATTGGGAAGTATGTGGCCTTTAAATGAAAATGTTTAAAGTGTAAGCTGCTTTATTATAAGAGGAAGACATTGATCCTGTTCCAGTTCTGACTGATGAAGCACCAACCTGATCTGTGATGGAGCATCATGTGACTTCAGGGTTACCAGATGAGCTACAGGAAGCAGTAACCGTAACAACGCTTTATATATGAATAGAAAGTGAGGCTGTGGTTCAGATGTAATGTGGCTGTCGGACTCGCTCGGTCTTTATGAGCTGAGTGTTTATAGAAGTGAGGAACGCTGACTCGAGGCTCTTTGAGGCTTCACGCTGCCGGCTGCTAACTGGCTTAAAGTCTCAAACGAGCTTCGGGGGGGAATTACAGGACAAGTTACTAACTGCTCAGTAAATACTTTAAATCCAGACAGTGTCCATGCAGCATATTAACACAGACGAACTGAAGCGTCTGCATCCTGCAGCTCCTCCGTCACCGCCCGTCCTTGAACGGCACCGAACTGAACCCAAGATAAGAACTGCTCTGAATACAGAAGCAGAGCTGAACCATCAGAACGGCTTCAACGCAGCTCCACATGAAGGTTTGTGGGTAAGGTTTCAGGTTTCTGGGTAAAAACAAGACTCCACATCAGCTCTAAGGTTATTTCACAGCTTTTCCTTCTCGCTTTTCAGATTCATGAAGGAGAATTTTGTGCAGATTGTGTTGTTTTGTGTTGTATTGTGTGTCGGAGGCGTTAACATCCGGCTCGGACCACAACGAAGAATTTAACGACTGCAACGATTCATTGATCAGTCAACAGAAACCGGCAACTATTTTGATAATCAATGATTCTTCAAGTCATTTATTAAAGCTCAGCTTGTTGTGTCTTTATCAGTCTCATATCAGACCAGATAATTCAGTGTCTATTTTATTTTATTTATCCTCAACACAAAAACACAAAAAGTGTCCTCGATAACTTAACGAAACTATTGGTGAAGGTTTCGGACATCGGCTTTAATTCTTCCACCTTCAACTGTAAGAAATCCTTTCTTTTTTTGGGGGGGGGGGGGGGGGGCAGTTTCGGATGATAGCAGAAGCGGCTACATTAGCCCATGATCCTCACTAACCGTTATTATTGTGGTGAAAATAGATAAAATTTTGGGACCATTTCACAAACTGAGTAGAGTGGCCTACTCTGTCTCACAATAACTATGTAATCACATTCTTATTTATCTTTTATTCTTTATTCTCTTTATTTATTGTACTAATGCACTTTGTAGTCACATTCATATTTATTCTTTATCTTCGCACTAAATGCCACCTGATTTGTATTGTTTGATGTACTGTTGTTGTGTTATATGTGCCTTGTAAGGTGACCTTGAGTGCTTTGAAAGGCGCCTTTAAATAAAATTCATTATTATTATTATTATTATTATTATTATTATTATTATTATTATTAAAATAGATAAAGTTTCTGGACTATTGTACAAACTGCTGTGAGACTGGGTTGATGCTCTGCTTTGTAAACTAAACTCAATATCTTCAACTTTTCGACTGTTGGACGCTTTGGGGATATTTTTCACACATAATGATAAATCAAGAAAATAATTTGTTAATAAATAATGAAAATTATTGTTATTTACAGCCCTAATTGTCTTTATTTTAAAAAGCCAGTGTGTAGGATTTAGTGCCATCTAGTGGTGAGGTTGAGATTGCAACTAACTGAATAATCCTCATCCTCCGTTTCAAAGACACTAAGAATGCAAATCCAGCTAAATGCATCTTAAAAGCTCATTAACTTTATATGTTGTTTGTGTAACCATAGAAACAAACAGTCCCACAAACACACACAGCCCCCCCCCCGCCCCCCCAAACACACACACACTCATTTATTTTCTTATTTTGTGTTTATATTTTGCAGCTTTTAGTGTCAAACTCATGTCAGCTCCTTTCTCTTCTCTCAGAGTCTCTTCTTAATGTTTTTGGTGTTTTTCTGGAAGTGAAAAACTGAAATAAGAACATAAAAGATAAAGTGATCCAACGCTGTGAGGATCAGAGCCTCTTCATGGTCATCGTGTGCGTCAGTGTGTGCGTTTCTGTGTTTCCTCTCGGGATCACCGCGTGTGTCTCTCTACCAGCGGCTTTTACTTTGTCCTCATTTCTCCTTTTCATCCGCTCTGCTTCACTCCGAGGCTCCAAAAAATGAAATGAGGAACTTTTAAAAAAAACATCCAGGATCCTCACTCAATGTTCCTGCCAACCTTCGCTCTGATATTTAACGCTGATGAGGGCAAATATGAAAAAAAGAGAGAGAAAACTTCCACATTTCTTGAAGGGGGAAAAGTTTTGAGGTAGAAGTGATTTCATAGAGTCAGAGCAGAATTACTCGAGCAGGAAAAGGGCACCGTCTGGTTTCCCAGCCGACCTCCTCAAAGTGAAAAATCACTTCACATTTACATAAACGAAACCTTTTCCTGGTGGAAGAACCGAGCAGGACTGAAAACTTCTATTAAAACGGCTTCATTTTAACTCCTGTAAGTTAAATATATGATCAATGAGCTTTAGAGACTCTGTCATCAGATACATGTAGTTCACAGATCAACCACTAGGGGGCTTTTAGTTCAACGCTGTCAGTGAGACACAATTTAGAGGCCTGCATATGTTTGTCTTTCTTTGCAGTATTTTTGTCTTTCTTTGCAGTATTTGTCATTTTTTGCAGTATTTGTCATTTTTTGCAGTATTTTATCTTTCTTTGCAGTATTTTTGTTGTTTTTTGAAGTATTTGTCTCTCTTTGCAGTACGGTTATTCTTTTTTGTAGGATTTTTTTCGTATTAGACCTAACCCTAACCCATTAACATCATTAGACACTACATTAGTAATGTGATTACTTTAAAGGTGTGCCTTTATTTGTTATACTTTGGGTATACAGTGTTATTTTTGCCCCTGTCAGCTCGGTGGCGCCCCCTGTGGATGCTGTTGGCATTGTCCTGCCTGTAAAACACCACTTCCTGTCATTTCCTGATGGTTAGCTTGACATCCAGACCCAGGAGTTCAGTTATTTCACCCCTTCCTCCCCCATGAGGTAAACCCGCTGACTGAATGACACTTTATCTGCTCTACACGTGTGATCATGTTGGTTTCTGTTTGTCTGCAAGCTTAAAAAAAAAGAAGAAAAGTTTAGTTTGACAGACACGAGCCCCTCGAGGAGCAGCAGCTCTGTTTCAGTCGGTGTTTAAGTGAGAACTCAGATGTTCCAGCGTCAGTCTGCTGGGAACAACATCCACCCTGAGCCTGTCAATCCAGCCTCACAGAGCTCAGCAGAGACTCTGCAAGAGGTGAAACACAAACCAGAGCGCTGCTGGAGTCTGACTCACCGCTGACTCAACCAGAGACAGATTTATAATAATCATACTAATAATAACTATATTTATATAGCACCTTTAAATAACATGTACCAAGTGCTTCACATTGAAAAGGAGCATACTGTGAGTAAAAAATGTAAATTATAACCTCACACTGAATGCTGCAGTCTGACTGTCACTGTTCACTGGAAAGAGTTTTTTTGGTGTGTGTGTGTGTGTGTGTGTGTGTATATATGTATGTGTGTGTGTTAGAAATGAAGTTCCTCTCATGTAACTCATCCTGTCAGTTTACTGAGACTGCAGACGTTAACTTAGACTCCGTCCTCATTAAGAAGCAAACAGGTGATTGTCCGTTTAACTCAACAACAGAACAACACTAGTATGAGTCTGTCTGCCATTATTATTATTGTTCTTATTGTTGTTTCTTTGTCTTCTTCCAATGAGACGCCGTGCTGCTGCCCCCTTCTGTCCACTCAGTGATATGACAGCGTATCTATAAAGTTCTGAACACACGACATCGAGCCAGACGATGACTACATATAAGCTAACACACGAGGATAGAAACTATGAAACGCATCGAATACTAAACGTTTGACAGAGACGAAATCCAATCAGAAGGTAGAGACGAGTTAGGAAGAGGGTTATTATAGTTCACTAAGACTAAAACTAGCAATGAAAAAAAAAACTACAATTAAAAAAAACAAAAACTAAACTGATTTGCAGATAAATTCAGCTTCATTACTTCCTGTCCTGCAGCAGCCGCTTGCTTCATGGTTAAAGAATGAAATTGAACAGAACTTGATGATAAACCATCAGTGGATGTATTGACCATCAGCAACCTTGGTTAGGAAGAGGCGTTTGGGAAGAGATCCAATCAGAGCTAATCGGTGAACCACGTGATCTAACTTCAGGAAACCATGCACTGTGTTGTCATGGAAACGCCGGAGAGAAACATGGACACACTTCATCTGATGTCAAAGAAAACAAGACGAAAAAATCTACTACTACCTTTCCATAACAGATAAATACAGGATTCAATTATCTAGTAGTAATAATGACTTCACAGATTTAAGACAAACAAAGCATTACCTGTTACACTTCGACTAAATCTACTGTAGATAACATTATGATATTTAGTCGACTAAAACTAAAACTGAATCAAAATGAACAAACACTGCACCAAGCCGCATTTTCACAATAAGAGTCTGCAGGAGAGAAACTCAGTTTGAGTCTAAAGAATAAAAAGTTGTTTACTGAGCAACGGTCTAATAGCTGATTCTGTTTTGACGTGTTGGGAAAGAAACAGAATAAAGAACAAAATGTTTTCTGCTTTTAAACTTTGTGGAAGAGACTTTTGATCTGCAGCGTTTTTCATCCTGCTGCTGCTGTCGGCTCCACAAAGACCAGCGACCCAACCAGCTCCTAACCCTTACCCAACCAGCTCCTGACCCTTACCCAACCAGCTCCTAACCCTTACCCAACCAGCTCCTAACCAGCTCCTGACTCTTACCCAACCAGCTCCTGACCCTTACCCAACCAGCTCCTAACCAGCTCCTAACTCTTACCCAACCAGCTCCTAACTCTTACCCAACCAGCTCCTGACCCTTACCCAACCAGCTCCTAACCAGCTCCTAACCCTTACCCAACCAGCTCCTAACTCTTACCCAACCAGCTCCTGACCCTTACCCAACCAGCTCCTAACCAGCTCCTAACCCTTACCCAACCAGCTCCTAACCCTTACCCAACCAGCTCCTGACCCTTACCCAACCAGCTCCTGACCCTTACCCAACCAGCTCCTAACCAGCTCCTAACCCTTACCCAACCAGCTCCTAACCCTTACCCAACCAGCTCCTAACTCTTACCCAACCAGCTCCTAACCCTTACCCAACCAGCTCCTGACCCTTACCCAACCAGCTCCTAACCCTTACCCAACCAGCTCCTGACCAGCTCCTGACCCTTACCCAGCCAGCTCCTAACTCTTACCCAACCAGCTCCTAACTCTTACCCAACCAGCTCCTGACCCTTACCCAACCAGCTCCTAACCCTTACCCAACCAGCTCCTAACCCTAACCCAACCAGCTCCTAACCCTTACCCTGGTCAAACATACTGCTGCTGCTGTCAGCTCCACAAAGACCAGCAACCCAACCAGCTCCTAACCCTTACCCAACCAGCTCCTAACCCTTACCCAACCAGCTCCAAACCCTTACCCTGGTCAAACATACTGCTGCTGCTGTCGGCTCCACAAAGACCAGCGACCCAACCAGCTCCAAACCCTTACCCAACCAGCTCCTAACCCTTACCCAACCAGCTCCTAACCCTTACCTAGCCAGCTCCTAACTCTTATCCAACCAGCTCCTAACCAGCTCCTAACCCTTACCTAACCAGCTCCTAACCCTTATCCAACCAGCTCCTAACCAGCTCCTGACCCTTACCCAACCAGCTCCTAACTCTTACCTAGCCAGCTCCTAACTCTTATCCAACCAGCTCCTAACCCTTACCCAACCAGCTCCTAACCCTTACCCAACCAGCTCAGAAACCCTTACCCTGGTCAAACATACTGCTGCTGCTGTCGGCTCCACAAAGACCAGCGACCCAACCAGCTCCAAACCCTTACCCAACCAGCTCCTAACCCTTACCTAGCCAGCTCCTAACTCTTACCTAGCCAGCTCCTAACTCTTACCTAGTCAGCTCCTAACTCTTATCCAACCAGCTCCTGACCCTTATCCAACCAGCTCCTGACCCTTACCCAACCAGCTCCTAACCCTTACCTAGCCAGCTCCTAACTCTTATCCAACCAGCTCCTGACCCTTACCCAACCAGCTCCCAACCCCTACCCTGGTCAAACATCCCCATTATTTCAGATAAAATACAAAAAGTTAGAGTTAAACATGCAGACTGGCTTCCTCCTCTTCTCTCTCTGAGATAAAACACAGCTGCACATTTTAAACCTGTTTTTTTCTAACATTAAATGTCAGACTGTCTCCTATAAATAAATAAACCAGCTTTACATTTACTTTCCCTCCTCATGTTTTAAATGACACGCAGCCTTCAGCCTCTCTGCAGAGAAAAGGTTGCTCCCCAACATTATTAGGGCCCGAGCGCTGACCAGCGCGAAGCCCTATTGTTTTTGCCAACCCCCCTAATTATTAGGGGGCCAAGCCCGAGGGGACGAGGAAACGCGTATGCAAGCAGACGCGTTTCCTAGTACCAGCGGTGCTAGGAACCCTATTGTTTTTGTGCTGATTTTTAGGGCCCGAGCGCTGACCAGCGCGAAGCCCTATTGTATCTGTCAAGATTATTAGGGCCCGAGCGCTGACCAGCGCGAAGCCCTATTGTATCTGTCAAGATTCTTTTTCTTTTTCTTGCACAACAACGGCCTTTTTACCCCCCTAAACGTGCTTGAAAAGTCACCAAAGTTTGCACGCAAGCCAGACCCGGCGAAAATTTTGATATTTTATGGTTTTCAGAAATGGGCGTGGCAAAATGGCTCAATAACGCCCCCTATTGAATATAAAAATGTGAGAGATTGACGTACATGAACGAAATTTGGTATATATATGCATCATGTCCAGACGCACAAAAAAGTCAGTGGGGCCCATGACGTCACTCCAACAGGAAGTCGGCCATTTTGAAAAATATGTGCGATTTTGGCGTTTTCCACTGCTCGTACTTTAACCAACTAGTCCTAGAGTTTTCATCCCATCCACTTCAAATTCACACAGAGTCATCTTGAGATATTGGAGATGAAAAGTTATCAAAAGCTTTTTCGCCCATGATTCCTGCTTGCCGTGGTGACGCGGCGAATTTCGATGCTTCGCCATGAAATTTCAAACCCTCATAACATGACTCCAAATGGTCTCAGCTTTTCCAAATTTAATATGCTTGTTCAGTGTCCTGGTCTGAACACATGTACAGTCTCATATTTAGTGACAGTCATAGCGCCCCCTACTGGCAACAGGAAGTCACTTGCTTCATTCTTTCACTGATTACTCCCATAATCTTAAGTATTTACACCTGAAATTAACTCAGCTGAGACATAAGACCTTGGTGATGCTACATTCTGCAACTCGTGACCCATCATCAAATACTGTTGCCATGACAACGCATTCAACGCCATGAAAATACGATTACAGTTTTCAGGGGCAAAAGATGCCTCCACTGTAAGGAAACTCAACACACACGTCTGGAGTGTGGTCATTTAACATCCTATATACTTCAATGGGATGGGCGTGACTAAATGGCTCAATAGCGCCCCCTTGAATGTTTCAAAATTGAACCTCAGCCTTCCCAATTGACATAGAAGAATGAAATTCTGTAGGTTTATGTATCATCTCCAGACGCACAAAAATGCCATTTGGACCCATACCTTAAGTCCAACAGGAAGTCGGCCATCTTGGAAAAATGCTCAATTTTGGTGAATTTTTTGGTCATTTCCAGGTCTCATATTTGAATGAACTACTCCTAGGGATTTTATCCCATCCACTTCAAATTCACACAGAGTCATCTTGAGACATTAGAGATGAAAAGTTATCAAAAGCTTTTTCGTCCATCATTCCTGGTTGCCGTGGTGACGTGGCGAATTTCGATGTCTCGCCATGAAATTTAAAACCCTTATAACTTGACTCCACATGCTCTGAGCTTTTCCAAATTTCAGATGCTTGTTCAGCGTCCTGGTCTGAACACATGTACAGTCTCATATTTAGTGACAGTCATAGCGCCACCTACTGGCAACAGGAAGTCACTTGCTTCATTCGTTGACTAATTACTCCCATAATCTTAAGTATTTACACCTGAAATTAACTCAGCTGAGACATAAGACCTTGGTGATGCTACATTCTGCGACCGAGCCGCAGCCCGACATGCGTGGGGGCGCGAGGGCCCGTTCATCACTGCTTGCAGTTTTAATTAGGGCCCGAGCGCTGACCAGCGCGAAGCCCTATTGTTTTTGCCATGATTATTATTATTATTATTATTCTCTTTATTTTTCTTCTGACAAAGTAACTGCCTTTTTCCCCCACTAAACGTGCCCCGATACTCACCAAAGTTTGCACGCAAGCCAGACCTGGCGAAAAATTTGATATTTTATGGTTTGCATAAATGGGCGAGGCAAAATGGCTCTCTAGCGCCCCCTACAAAATCAATAAAAGCGAGCCCCTCGTGACAGATTGACATAGAGAAACGAAACTTGGTACACATGTTCAAGATGTCAAGACGCACCAAAAAGTCTCTTAGACACATACCCTAACATCAACAGGAAGTCGGCCATTTTGAATCTAAATATTGATTTTAATGCAAATTGTGGCATCATATTTGAACGCACTACTCCTACAGTTTTCTTCCCATCCATTTCAAATTCACACAGAGTCATCTTGAGACATTGGAGATGAAAAGTTATCAAACGCTTTTTCCCCCGTCATTCCTGGTTGCCGTGGTGACGCGGCGATTTTCGATCCTTCGCCATGAAATTTCAAACCCTCATAACTTGACTCCACATGGTCTGAGCTTTTCCAAATTTAATATGCTTGTTCAGCGTCCTGGTCTGAACACATGTACAGTCTCATATTTAGTGACAGTCATAGCGCCACCTACTGGCAACAGGAAGTCACTTGCTTCATTCTTTCACTAATTACTCTCATAATCTTAAGTATTTACATCTGAAATTGACTCAGCTAAGACATAACGCCAGTTATCAAAATCTTTTTTATGACTTCTTCCTGTTGGGCGTGGCTGTGCGGACAATTTCGATGCTTCGCCATAAAGCAGGAAGTCCTTATAACTCCTACAGACATTGTCCTGTCTACACCAAATTCATCATGCATGGAGAGGGTCCCGCCCTGAACACATCTATGCATCAATACTGTGTCAAATACACAGCACCACCTACTGGACACAGGAAGTAAGCCTCATATGACAAACATTATCCGATTTATATGAAATTTACAGGATGTGTTCTCCACATCATACACTGCAACATGACATATAATTGGTGGGTGATCTCTAGCGCCACCTAGTGGACACATGCAATGTGACTTAGCCCCATCACACAGTGTTAATTACGAGCCCCGGTGCCAAGACGTCTACGTGCCCGCTGTGTCTGCCGTGCGACTGCAGCATGCACCGGCATGCGTGTACAAGGCGGTGCATGGGGGCGCGAGGGCCCGTTCATCACTGCTTGCAGTTTTAATTATTATTTTTCTTTTTCTTGCACGACGACGGCCTTTTTGCCCCCCTGAACGTGCCCCTAAACTCACCAAAGTTTGCACGCAAGCCAGACTTGGCGAAAATTTCGATATTTTATGGTTTGCACAAATGAGCGTGGCAAAATGGCTCTCTAGCGCCCCCTACAAAATCAATAAAAACGAGCCCCTCGTGACAGATTGACATAGAGAAACGAAACTTGGTACACATGTTCATCATGTCAAGACGCAGCAAAAAGTCTCTTGGACACATACCCTAACACCAACAGGAAGTCGGCCATTTTGAATCTAAATATTGATTTTAATGCAAATTGTGGCATCATATTTGAACGCACTACTCCTACAGATTTCATCCCATCCACTTCAAATTCACACAGAGTCATCTTGAGACATTGGAGATGAAAAGTTATCAAAAGCTTTTTCGTCCGTCATTCCTGGTTGCCGTGGTGACGCGGCGAATTTCGATCCTTCGCCATGAAATTTCAAACCCTCATAACTTGACTCCACATGGTCTCAGCTTTTCCAAATGTCAGATGCTTGTTCAGCGTCCTGGTCTGAACACATGTACAGTGTCATATTTAGTGACAGTCATAGCGCCACCTACTGGCAACAGGAAGTCACTTGCGTCATTTGTTCATTAATTACTCCTATAATCTTAAGTATTTCCACCTGAAATTGACTCAGCTGAGACATAAGACCTTGGTGATGCTACATTCTGCAACTCATGACCCATCATCAAATACTGTTGCCATGACAACGCATTCAACGCCATGAAAATACGATTACAGTTTTCAGAGGCAAAGGATGCCTCCACGGTAACGAAACTCGACACACACGTCTGGAGTGGGGTCATTTAACATCCTATATACTTCAATGGGATGGGCGTGAGTAAATGGCTCAATAGCACCCCCTTGAATATTTCAAAATTGAACCTCAGCCTTCCCGATTAACATAGAAGAATGAAATTCGGTAGGATTATGTATCATCTCCAGACGCACAAAAACGCCATTTGGACCCATACCCTAAGTCCAACAGGAAGTCGGCCATCTTGGAAAAATCCTCAATTACGGTGCATTTTTTGGTCATTTCCAGGCATCATATTTGAACAAACTACTCCTAGGGATTTAATCCCATCCTCTTCAAATTCACACACAATCATCTTGAGACATTGGAGATGAAAGGCTATCAAAATCTTTTTCTTCCGTCATTCCTGGTTGCCATGGTGACATGGCGAATTTCGATGTCTCGCCATGAAATTTCAAACCCTCATAACTTGACTCCACATGGTCTGAGCTTTTCCAAATTTCAGATGCTTGTTCAGGGTCCTGCTCTGAACACATGTACAGTGTCATATTTAGTGACAGCCATAGCGCCACCTACTGGCAACAGGACGTCACTTGCTTCATTCTTTCACTAATTACTCTCATAATCTTAAGTATTTACACCTGAAATTGACTCAGCAAAGACATAACACCAGTTATCAACATCTTTTTTATGATTTCTTCCTGTTGGGCGTGGCTGTGCAGACAATTTCGATGCTTCGCCATTAGGCAGGAAGTCCTTATATCTCCTACAGACATTGTCTGATCTACACCAAATTCATCATGCATGTAGAGGGTCCCGACCTGAACACATCTACGCATCAATACTGTGTCAAATACACAGCACCACCTACTGGACACAGGAAGTCAGCCTCATATGACAAACATTATCAGATTCACATGAAATTTACAGGGTGTGTTCTCCACATCATACACTGCAACATGGCATGTAATTGGTGGGTGATCTCTAGCGCCACCTAGTGGACACATGCAATGTGACTTAGCCCCATCACACAGTGTTCATTACAAGCCCCGGTGCCAAGACTTCTACGTGCCCGCTGTGTCTGCCATGTGACTGCAGCATGCACCGACATGCGCGTACAAGGCGGTGCATGGGGCGCGAGGGCCCGTTCATCACTGCTTGCAGTTTTAATTATTATTATTATTATTATTATACACTATTTTTATTCTTCCGTTGATAAAACTGGTGCTGCAGGCTACACCGTGCAAGGGAGGGCGGTGCAATTTGGAGGGTTGGTCCAGACCCCTGCACGTACCTCAGACGCAAAAAACTACACATGTCCACCTGCAGGGGGCGCTATAAGTGAGGACAACGCGTTTTGGCCTATAACTCTCACACCGTATGTCACACATTCAAAAACCTTATATCCCCAGATTCCCTGAATAGAGCTGAATTACTTTGCCATTGGCCACGCCCACTTCCGCCAGAAAATTTTTGCGCAAAATCGCAAAAACTGGAAAACCTACTTTTTCGAACTCCTCCTCGGGGTTTTGTCCGATCTGCGTGAAACTTGGCACGTACACTGCCCAGGTCAACCTGATCTTAAGTTATCAAAAGAATTTTGCTCGGCCAAGGTAGGCGCAAATTATTAACAAATTAATTTCTGTAGCTAGCTATGAAAATGTTAACTGTTGGATATCTCGGTCCAACTAAATGCTATTAACACCAAATGTCAGATCCTTGGTTGGCATGTGACTGTGAGGGTATGAGCCAAGTTTTGTGAATGTTGACCACTAGGGGGCGCTACAAATCTAGGAAATTTATATCTCTTGAACGGCTTTACGGATTTCTACCAAATTCGGTGGGTATGATGCAGACCCATTGCTGAGGCCATATATTGAAGGTGGTCATGACTGGTCAATGTGGGCGTGGCTTATAAGTACATAAACAACAAGCATTTATTTTAGCTGAACTCTTATGATGAGGGTTGTGAAATTTATAGGGTACATATAGAATAGGACACAGATCTTCCACAACAAAAATAGCACATCTACACCACTAGGTGGCGCTATAACGGATACAAACGCGTTTTTGCCTGTAACTTCCACATTTTAAATGACACATTCATATACATCATATCCATGTATTCCCTGAATAGAGCTGGATTTTTTGACATAGGCCCCGCCCACTTCCACTGCAGATTTCCTTTGCTAAGTCACCGCATACGCAAAACCAACTTTTTTGAACTCCTCCTACAGTTTAAGAGCTATCTGGATGAAACTTTGCACATATAATCTCCAGATGAGTGTGGTGAAAAGTTATCAAAAGAATTTTGCCACTCCAAAAAATGCTCTACTTATAGCCAAACAATCTTTTTTGCTAGCTAAAAAAAACACATTGTTTCATATTTTGGTCAAAGTAAATGCTTTTAACTTCAAACTTAAATCACTTGTTCAGGAAGTCATCCAGAGGCTCTGTGCCAAGTATGGTGCAAATCCATCAACAGGGGGCGTCATGAACCCACAAATATCAAGTTTCCTAAAACATGATCGCATTCACACATAATTTGGTGAGCATGATAAGACATCACTCCAGAGGCCAGCTGCAAAATTACGTAACAATCGGTCAAAGTGGGCGGGACTTATTACGACAAATCCTAATCGCCACACATTCAGCCTTTCGCACTTCCCTTTACAATCAATACTGAGGCTCAGACATTCGCCTGTGTCCTGACGCACGCCCATAGCCCCGTCGTCCTTTTAGGCCATATTGCGTGGGCTTTGCGGGGCGAGTCCCATGGGGGGCAAATCACGCGGGGGACGAGTCGCGCGGGACGGCTTGGCCCCCGTTGATAACTGTTCGGTACGAACAGTTCTAGTTATTATTTTTTTTCTCTCCCGATGACGGCCTTTTTGCCCCCCTGAACGTGCCGCGAAACTCACCAAAGTTTGCACTCAAGCCAGACCTGGCGAAAATTTCGATATTTTATGGTTTGCACAAATGTGCGTGCCAAAATGGCTCTCTAGCGCCCCCTACAAAATCAATAAAAGCGAGCCCCTCGTGACAGATTGACATAGAGAAACGAAACTTGGTACACATATTCATCATGTCAAGACGCACCAAAAAGTCTCTTGGACACATACCCTAACACCAACAGGAAGTCGGCCATTTTGAATCAAAATATTGATTTTAATGCAGATCGTGGCATCATATTTGAGCGAACTAGTCCTAGAGATTTCATCCCATCCACTTCAAATTCACACAGAGTCATCTTGAGACATTGGAGATGAAAAGTTATCAAAAGCTTTTTCCCCTCGTCATTCCTGGTTGCCGTGGTGACGCGGCGAATTTCGACCCTTCGCCATGAAATTTCAAACCCTCATAACTTGACTCCACATGGTCTGAGCTTTACCAAATTTAATATGCTTGTTCAGCGTCCTGGTCTGAACACATGTACAGTCTCATATTTAGTGACAGTCATAGCGCCACCTACTGGCAACAGGAAGTCACTTGCTTCCTTCTTTCACTAATTACTCCCATAATCTTCATCCCATCCACTTCAAATTCACACAGGATCATCTTGAGACATTGGAGATGACAAGTTATCAAAAGTTTTTTCCCTCGTCATTCCTGGTTGGCGTGGTGACGCGGCGAATTTCGATCCTTCGCCATGAAAATTCAAACCCTCATAACTTGACTCCACATGGTCTGAGCTTTTCCAAATTTACTTTGCTCGTTCAGTGTCCCAGTCTGAACACATGTGCAGTCTCATATTTTGTGACAGTCATAGCGCCCCCTACTGGCAACAGGAAGTCACTTGCTTCATTCTTTCACTAATTACTCCCATAATCTTAAGTATTTACACCTGAAATTGACTCAGCTGAGACATAAGACCTTGGTGATGCTACATTCTGCAAGTCGTGACCCATCATCAAATACTGTTGCCATGACAACGCATTCAACGCCATGACATACGATTACACTTTTCAGGGGCAAAGGATGCCTCCACGGTAACGAAACTCAACACACACGTCTGGAGTGGGGTCATTTAACATCCTATATACTTCAATGGGATGGCCGTGACTAAATGGCTCAATAGCGCCCCCTTGAATATTTCAAAATTGAACCTCAGACTTCCCCATTGACATAGAAGAATGAAATTCGGTAGGTTTATGTATCATCTCCAGACGCACAAAAACGCCATTTGGACCCATACCCTAAGTCCAACAGGAAGTCGGCCATCTTGGGAAAAATGCTCAATTTTGGTGAGTGTTTTGGTCATTTCCACGCCTCATATTTGAACAAACTAGTCCTAGAGATTTCATCCCATCAACTTCACATTCGCACAGAGTCATCTTGAGACATTGGAGATGACAAGTTATCAAAAGCTTTTTTATGACTTATTCCTGTTGGGCGTGGCTGTGCAAACAATTTCGATGCTTCGCCATAAAGCAGGAAGTCCTTATAACTCCTACAGACATTGTCCCACCTACACCAAATTGATCACACATGTAGAGGGTCCCGCCCTGAACACATCTATGTATCAATACTGCTTCATATACACAGCGCCACCTACTGGACACAGGAAGTCAGCCTCATATGACAAACATTATCCTATTGACATGAAATTTACAGGATGTGTTCTCCACATCATACACTGCAACATGACATATAATTGGTGGGTGATCTCTAGCGCCACCTAGTGGACACATGCAATGTGACTTAGGCCAATCACACAATGTTCATTAGGAGCCCGGGTGCCAAGAAGTCTACGTGCCCGCTGTGTCTGCCATGTCACTGCAGAATGCACCGACATGCACGTACCAGCATGCACCGACATGCACGTACGGGGCGGTGCATGGGGGCGCGAGGGCCCGTTCATCACTGCTTGCAGTTTTAATTATTATTAAGGTTTTATGTATTAAATGTTGCACAGATAGTGTAAACCAGGTATTTAAAGCAGTGGTCTCCATCCTGCTCCTGTAGATCTGCTGTCCTGCATGTTTCAGGTTTCTCTCTTTCGTCCGTATTTCTACTTCCTTCCTTCATTACTCCCTTCTGTCCTTGCTCCCTTTCTTCCTTCCATCTTTCCTTCCTCTCTTCTTTTCCTTCCTTCCTTCTTCCCATCCTCTGTTCCTTCCATCTTTCTTTCCTGGCTTCTTTTTTCTCCTTCCTTCTTTCCTTCTGTCCTTGCTCCCTTTCTTTCTTCCTTCCTGCACGTTTCCATAAAGCTTACGGATACGGACCAAACGGAGCAGTACCACTGGAAACCATGTGGGGGCAGTGTTGCTGTCTCTGAGTGAGACACGAAGAAGAAATAACAATGGAGGAACTTTTTGAGGAAAGGTTGTGAGAGTTGGTTAGAAACTTTAAACATTATCAATATCTCCTCCACAGTCGCCATGTTTGTCTCATAACCTTTTGACTCTGCGCTGCCCCCTGGTGGATGTATTGACTCTGCGCTGCCCCCTGGTGGATGTATTGACTCTGTGCTGCCCCCTGGTGGATGTATTGACTCTGCGCTGCCCCCTGGTGGATGTATTGACTCTGCGCTGCCCCCTGGTGGATGTATAGACTCTGCGCTGCCCCCTGGTGGATGTATTGACTCTGCGCTGCCCCCTGGTGGATGTATTGACTCTGCGCTGCCCCCTGGTGGATGTATTGACTCTGTGCTGCCCGCTGGTGGACGTATTGACTCTGTGCTGCCCCCTGGTGGATGTATTGACTCTGTACTGCCCCCTGGTGGATGTATTGACTCTGTGCTGCCCCCTGGTGGATGTATTGACTCTGTGCTGCCCCCTGGTGGATATATTGACTCTGTGCTGCCCCCTGGTGGATGTATTGACTCTGTACTGCCCCCTGGTGGATGTATTGACTCTGTGCTGCCCCCTGGTGGATGTATTGTGTGACTCTGTGCTGCCCCCTGGTGGATGTATTGACTCTGCGCTGCCCCCTGGTGGATGTATTGACTCTGTGCTGCCCCCTGGTGGATGTATTGACTCTGTGCTGCCCCCTGGTGGATGTATTGACTCTGTGCTGCCCCCTGGTGGATGTATTGACTCTGCGCTGCCCCCTGGTGGATGTATTGACTCTGTGCTGCC
Source organism: Scomber colias (assembly GCA_021039105.1). Classification (NCBI taxonomy): domain Eukaryota; kingdom Metazoa; phylum Chordata; class Actinopteri; order Scombriformes; family Scombridae; genus Scomber; species Scomber colias. The sequence goes on from JAJDFG010000553.1 coordinate 72,938, forward strand.
CCCTGGTGGATGTATTGACTCTGTGCTGCCCCCTGGTGGATGTATTGTGTGACTCTGTGCTGCCCCCTGGTGGATGTATTGACTCTGCGCTGCCCCCTGGTGGATGTATTGACTCTGTGCTGCCCCCTGGTGGATGTATTGGTTAACATCATGCCAATGTAAAGGACGCATGGAAGTATGTGAGCAGTGACGGTAACATCGTTTGAAAAGGACGGATAGGTTTTCAATTAAATTCAAAACACTTTATTTGTCCCGAGGGGCAATTTAAAAAGGTATGAGGAGCATCGTCATTAAAAAAAAAAAAGGACAAACAGGATATCAAAAACATAAAATCATAAAGTGCTATGGTCAGTATTTCAGTTTTTTGGTACGTACGTTGAGCATAAATGAGCCTTAACACACCTGAGTCTGATCATTAAGCTCGTCAGTGGGCTTCATAATGAGTTAATAATTAATTATCTTTCTTTTCCTGTGGTGTGATTATTTGCTAAATCACGTCACGCGTAATATAAATAATCTGGAGCATCAAAATTCTCCTCTGAATTATTGGTAATTTCGTCCCACCGTCTGTTGATGAGTAAAGGCTTTAACTCACTTACAAACAGCTTAGACGCTAATGAAGTGATGGATGAATGAACATCAGAGGAAGAACAGACTCCGATTAGTCCGCTAACTCATGTTTCTGCTAATAAAAGATGACGAAACATTAAAGTGACAATTCTTTTCTCTTCCTGACATTTGGACTTGGATGTTTATTAGAGAGGAAAGAGCTTTAAGCCGGCTGACGGATGAAGTGACAGCTGATGAAAAGGTGTTTACAGAAGCTTTGAATGTGCCGGTGTTGTATTGTTTCCTGAGCAGAGCTGATGGATGCATCACGGACGCCGCTGCTGCTGCTGCTGCTGCTGCTGAGCTTTATCTTGGATATTCTGCTCTGAGCTGATAAATGTTGTGTTTGTGTGACGAAGGAGAATAAAACATGACACAAGCCATTAAGCTCTCTGAAGGTTCCCTGCAGTCCGAGGTCAGGTGCATTAGCCTCCTTCAGCTCTGCAGCGGCGGTGGTGATGGCGGCGGCGGACGCTTGGCCTTCTCTCAGCAGAAGGAATAACGGCATGTTTGGAAATCAGTCAGAGAGTCAGAGAGAAACACTCTTTGTCTTCCTTCCTTCCTTCCTTCCTCTCGCCTTCCTTCGTCTGTCCTTTCTCCCGCTTCCTCCCTCCCTTCCTTCCTTCCTCCCTTCCTTCTTTCCTCCCTCGCTCCTACCTTCCTTCCTTCTATATTTCCTGCCTCCTTTCCTCCCTTCCTTCCTTCGTCTGTCCTTTCTCCTTTTTCCTCCCTCTCTCCTACCTTCCCTCCTTTCCTTCCTCCCTTCCTTCTTCCTTCCTCCCTGCTTTCCATTCCTTCTCTCAGCAGAAGGAATAACGGCGTGTTTGGGAATCAGTCAGAGAGTCAGAGAGAAACACTCTTTGTCTTCCTTCCTTCCTTCCTTCCTTCTTTCCTTCCTTATTTTCTCCCTCCTTTCCTTCGTCTGTCCTTTCTCCCTCTTCCTCCCTCCCTCCTACCTTCCGTCCTCCCTTCGTCTGTCCTTTCTTCCTCTTCCTCCTTTCCTTCCTTCTGTCCTCCCTCCCTTCCTTTCCTTCCTTCTTTCCTCCCTCCAACTTTCCTTCGTTCCTTATTTCCTCCCTTCCTTCCTTCGTCTGTCCTTTCTCCCTCTTCCTCCCTCCTTTCCTGCCTTCCTCCCTTTCCTTCCTCCCTTCCTTCTTTCTTCCTCCCTTCCTTCTTTCCTCCCTCCCTCCTACCTTCCATCCTTTCCTTCCTTCCTTCTTTCCCTCCTTTCTTTCCTTCCTTCCTTCTTCCTTTCCTTCCTTCTTTCCTCCCTCCCTTCTACCTTCCTTCCTTCTTTATTTATTTCCTCTGTCCTTCCTTCCTCCCTTCCTTCCTCCCTGCTTTCCATTCCTTCTCTCAGCAGAAGGAATAACGGCGTGTTTGGGAATCAGTCAGAGAGAAACCCTCGGCTGCTGATGGAGGAGATTTAACCGAGTGTTTTCCTTCCACAGCTGAGAGATGAATGTGAGAGATGTGTGTTATTAGATTATTAGTTTGTCTTTAAGGATCCAGGAGGGAGCTACATGCTGCTGTTAGCTTCTCAATCATCCTGCAGCTCAGTTTAACATTAAAATATAGAAACATGAAGAGCTGGGTATCATTTATAAAACCATGAGACCAGCTGAGACTTCATTACATACTCATCATATGAACAGAAGCTAAACTCCTCCACACCTAAATGATTCAAATTATTAACATTTGAGGGTCACAGTATAAATCACACTCTTATGAATCCATGTGAGGGTCCAGAAAGAGTCGATCCAGGTATCGACTGATGAAGACGTCTCTACTTGGTTTCAATTTGTTTCAGTCGACATCTTAACTCTTAATGTCATTTGCTCCTAAAGTAAGGAAGGAAGGAAGGAAGGAAAGAAGGAATGAAGGAAGGAAGGAAGGAAGGAAGGAAAGGAAGAAGGAAGGAAAGGAGGGAGGGAGGAAGGAAGGAAGGGAAGGAAGGGAGTAAGAAGGAAGGAACGGAAGGAAGGGAGTAAGAAGGAAGGAACGGAAGGAGGGAGGATGGTAGGAAGGAAAGGAAGGAAGAAGGAAGGGAAGGAGGGAGGAGGGGAAGGAAGGGAGGAAGAAGGAAGGAAAGGAAGGAGGGACGAAGAAGGAAAGAAAGGAGGGAGGAAGGAAGGAAGGAAGGAAAGGAAGGAAGGAAAGGAAGAAGGAAGGAAAGGAGGGAGGAAGGAAGGAAGGAAGGAAGGAAGGAAGGAAAGGAGGGAGGGAGGAAGGAAGGAAGGGAAGGAAGGGAGTAAGAAGGAAGGAACGGAAGGAAGGGAGTAAGAAGGAAGGAACGGAAGGAGGGAGGATGGTAGGAAGGAAAGGAGGGAAGAAGGAAAGAAAGGAGGGAGGAAGGAAGGACGGGAGGGAGAAGGAAGGAAAGGAAGTAGGGACGAAGAAGGAAAGAAAGGAGGGAGGAAGGAAGGACGGGAGGGAGGGAGGGAGGGAGGGAGGAAGGAAGGATAGAAGAAAGGAAGGAAGGAAGGGAGGAAAGAAGGAACAGTCAAAACAGAAGGGGTCAATTTGACCCGGGAGGACAACAGGAAGTTTAAAGAGTCTGTATCTCCTGGTGCACGTTGCCTGTTTAAGGGTTAACAGGGATTGATTTCTGATACTCAGCCCTGCAAACATGTTAATAACTATAAATAAAAAGTCACAATCTGTCTACACATGTGGCATCAAACACATTTTATTTTATGTTTCTCCTTTAGTATAATAATTATTCCCTTTTGGCAGTCGGAGTCCTCCAACTCCTCCTGAGACCTGCCAGAGAATCTGAAATCACTTCTTAAGACATTTATCTACTTATAATCTGCTTTTTGTTAACTCTAGCACAATTATTTTATTCCCAACATGTCTTATTGTTGTCTTTTCTCTTTTTTATTTTTTATCTTTAGCCTTGGGATTTTATTTTACTTTATTTTTTGCCTCAGTCCTGAACTGTTTTAATCCTGGTTCAACCTTAGAAAGCCCTTTGCTTTGATAAGCTCTGTAGACATAAAGGTTATTATCTTTATTAATTATTATAAGTATTATTATTAGTATTATTTAGTAGGAGTAGTAGTAGTATCATGATTACCTTTTGGTAATTCTAGCACACTTTTTTCTTTATAAGTATATTTTTTGGGGCTTTTTTTGCCTTTAATGGACAGGTTAGTGGAGATAGACAGGAAGCTGGAGGCAGAGAGGGGGGGGGGGGGGGGGGAATGACATGCAGGATAGGACCGCTCGGTGCAAGATTCGAACCGGGGTCGCCTGCAGCGAGGACTGTAGCCTCTACACACGGGGGGGGGGGCTCTACCCTCTAGCACACTTTTTTGTCTTATTGTCTTTTCTCTTTTGTATCTCTCTTATCTCTCTTTTTTAGTCTTGGCATTTTATTTTATTTTATTTGCCTCAGTCCTGAAACGTTTCAATCCTTTGTTTGATAAGTTCTGTAGAAATAAAAGGTCATTATTATTATTACTATTATTTTAAAAGCTTTGAGGCAGAGCTCCACAACATGCAGCACAGTGTTGCTTTTTATCAGATGAGTCAGTAATAATATAAAAGGTCAGTGATGTTTATATGTCTCCATGAGGTTTAGTTTAAATTTAAAGGGTTAAAATGTTAAATAAACGTATGAATAACTTCACACATTCTTCTTTTGTGGACCCAGCATCAAATTTCTGCTTTTAATCCGTTTAGTTTCAGACTCTCAGGAACAGACGGGCAGACTGATCGTGTCTCTCGTGTCTCAATGACTCAAATTTGATCAAATCTAAAAGACATTTTCTGCAAAACACTAAATCATAATCAGACCTATGATCCATGTTTCCTCTCTTCTTCCCTCCGCTGTCTCTGTGTCACTCTCTCGCTCATCTCGTATCGTCTCGGCGTCTGCAGATAAATGAAATCAGCCGCTGAGCTTCGGTTTAAAAAGGACTGATGACTTATCTGTGTGTTAGAGAAACAAAGCCCAGGAGACTCTCCCACTGCTCCTCTCCGTTAATAAAAGTGTGAATATCAGCTCAGCAGGTTATTTTGGGCAGCAGATGGCCTGGGCTACACGTTATAGCTCCCAGCTTTGAGATAGGAGGGACTTTTCTTGGCTGCATTAAAAGGAGATTTACACAACAAGAGAATAACATTAGAAAGCCGGCTGTGAGGCTGTGAGGCTGTGAGGCTGCTAGCTTTTATTAACAGAGCTGTCAGGCAGGAAAATGAAATATTTTATCAGCAGCTGAGGCGGCGGCGTTTAGTCAGAGGGAGTTTGTATTAAACCTTCACCTCCAGTGTTTCAGTCAGGTGAGCTCAGCCTCCAGACTTTATTACTTTTATATATTACGGACTTTTAGCCTCTAATGTTCATGTATGTTAAGGTCTGTGAAAGGTGACAGTTTAAATCATCTGGAGCTTGGAGCTGCTGCAGACTTTGCTCCGTATCAGACAGACAGGGATCTATCAGCTGTTATTTAAACCCTGCTGGATATTAAACATGGTCAGAGTTAAAAGCTGCCTGCAAGTCAAAAGTCAAACTGCTCTGAACTCTTTACTGATGTGTTTTTCAGATACGTTTCTCTCACAGAGGATGAAGAAGAGATGCAAACTTTGCTGCTTACTGCTTGAACATTAGATACTACCCACAGTACATGGAGACTGTTCATATCTCTGCAGCCATGGCTCCTCAAAGCACCGGACGTCTGACAGCAGGACCACAAACCAGAGTCAGTGAGGCAGGAGTGTGATGGATGGAAACTAATGAGAGCCAATCAGACACAAACAGCTATTACCTGTTAGGGCTGAGCATCAGTACTGACATAAATCAATACCAAGTAGTATGCAAATGCCTCTCGTCAAACAATATCTGCAACTGATCCTTTTTCCACCCAGAGCTGCAAAGCGGGGAGCTCTGGTCCTCTGAAATGAGACCAACCAGGAAGTAACTTAGAGCTGCATTCTATCAAAAGGCCACCAGGGGGCGACCGTCTCTATACAAGTCAATGGAGAAGTAACTTAGAGCTGCATTCTATCAAAAGGCCACCAGGGGGTGACCGTCTCTATACAAGTCAATGGAGAAGTAACTTAGAGCTGCATTCTATCAAAAGGCCACCAGGGGGCGACCGTCTCTATACAAGTCAATGGAGAATTCACCAACTTCTCACTTGATTTCTAACCTCAGTAAACGTTTTCAAAATGTGTTTATGGTCTCAATCGCTAGTTTAAAGCCTTCTTCAATGCAGTATGATGTTCATTTGGGACATTTTGGCCTCCCTGATTTTATATGTGACGATAAAGCAGGGTATGCATTAGGGCGTGGCTACGTCCTGATTGACAGGTTGATTGACCAATGTCCTCGAGATCCAGCCCTCGTAACCATAGCAACCTCCCCGCTCCGCCCATGGCCATATAAGTAGAATCCGTGTTTTTATTTTTCCCAGCATGCACCTGAAATTTTCAAGATGGCGCTGCCTAGATTAGAAACTATTGGCTTCCGAGCAGCAGTCCACAAACCAATGGGTGACGTCACAGATGTTACGTCCATTTCTTTTATACAGTCTGTGTTCACAGCCAATCAACACAAGCGTTCTTGGATTTAACACCTCTGTGGTGAATTTGAGTTAGCACGTTTAGCAGTTCAGCAGCCAAGATGCCTCCTAAACGCTCTACAGTGTGTCTACTCTACACGTATCATCATGTTTTAAATACACCAGCCTTACTGCCTGTTATTCAAACACACTATGGTTAAATATTCAGCGGTGCAGCCGAGCAGGAACTGATGTTAGAAACTCTCTCAGGCTATAATAGTGAAGCCTCATTTGTATGTCACCTACTGCTGGCAATCAAGTGTATAGAAAATTGACCATCAATCCATATACATGTTTTTTTTAAAGCATTACCACTCTATCCAGGAGTAAGCACAAGTCTCCAAACCCCCATTTAGAGCATCAGCTGGCTGAATGGCTGCATTAGCATAGAAATAAAGGAGGCCAAGAAAGCTTGTGCAGCCTTTAATCACAGAACGTAGGCAGCAGCGAGCGTTTAAGATCTGAGTCTAAGTCACTTTCCAGCCATCAGGCACAATGTGGTACAAATGTGTAGGAGAGGTTAATTTACATGAAACATGGTTCTCTCTCTCTGGATGTTTGTATCAGCGTACGCGTCGGCCGCCTCCAATTATTCCCTTTGCATGTTGATGCTGGAATACCAGTGAAGAAAGCTGGAAACCTTCTTCTTATATAACCATCACATTAAGAGGTGTGTGTGTGTGTGTGTGTGTGTGTTAAAATAAGTGTACTCCTAATGCTGTTTCACTAATCTGCATGATCCACTGCGGTATTTGCAAATTATATGCAAATTACATAGATAAAATGTCCCAAAGTATAATGCTAATATGTAAAATATACATAAAGGCCGAGAGCACACAGTAAACAGAGTCATACACACAGTTATTCATGAGGCAGCAAAATAAAACTAGTTTTAACCATTAATTGGATTTTGGTCGGATTATCACTTTAACTGTGATTGCCAAACAATAATAACCTGCATGTGTGTTACATCATCAGAGACTAATATAGAATATAAGAGAATAAATTAAGGCAGCGGCCGAGAGGATGCACAGGATTATTATTTGTTAGAGTTTTTATGGTGAAGTTAAGAAACTTAGTGAGTAGAGGAGGTGAGGAGCTTTCATTGACCTGCAGCGCTGCAGAGGAATCAGGTGGAACACATGGAGGAGGCTTTGAGGATAGACCTGGACCTTCTGAGACACTAGGAGCTGGAGGAGGGCAGAGCTGCTATGTTTATGAGCCTCTGCAGAGTCTGATGCACTGATGCAGAAGGTGAGTCCGCTCTCCATCGAGGAGCGATAGAAGCTCACCAGCAGCTTCTGAGAATTCACTGCTGAGCCTTCTCCATCTCTGGATTGGGTTTCATGGACCAGGTCAGTTCCTCTGAGATGTGATGGATGAGTCTCACCACACGGTCCCCATGGATGTGCAGAGGAGCCTGGTCCACTCGGTTCCTCCAGTAAATATTAACCGAGCACCACGCTGCCAGCTGCTAGACCTGCTAGATCTGCTCGACTATGAAGGTAGATTTGTGACAATTTGTGATTAGACAGTCTTGTCACTCAAACCTGTCTGACCAATGAGGAAGCATCCGCCCACTGCGGGACGTTTGTGTCAGAATGATTCAATCAAAAAAAAAAAAAAAAGGAAAAAGTGTTCAAATGATTTAAAAAAAAAATCAGTTTCATTTTTGCATTCGAACACTTTTTGTTTGATTGAATTTTTTATTTTTTATTGTAGTGATATTTTTGGGGATTGAATAAGAAAGCCACAAATGTCCTACCCATAATAAGGCCCAAACACAAAAAAGGTTAATTCAATCAAAGAAAAAAAGTGTTCAAATGCAATTTTTTTTGATTGAATTAACTTTTTTTTTGATTTAATAAAAAAGACACAAATCTACCTTCATACTGGACCTGCTGGACCTGCTCTCATAGTGAGCCTCCATCACTAATGAGCCACAGTGGCGAACAGCAGTGAACTCTTATTGAGTCATAAATGAATCATCACCATAACTCAACAACACGCTGTTCCTCCCACGGGTCGGGTCGGACGTTGGCAGGATTTAAACAGCAACCCTTAAACATATATATTCATGCCGTACATTGTTAGAAAGCTTAGATTCTCCTGATTCATTCAAGACCACTCACGACTTATATGGTTACTCACAGCCGTAATAGTATTAGCGGTTAGCTCGGCTAGCCACTCAGCTAAAATAAGCTAACAGCTATAATGCTACATACCTTCAAAGTCTTCCCTTTATCCACAACGATCATCTTATGACTCAGGACTTTCTGTACAGCTCGCCAAGTATCCATTCTGCTGAAATATAAAATCCGTTTCCATAAAACCGGAATACTTTCCTCAATATGTCAACATGGGTTTAGTCAGAGACATTATAATAAGAGGAGACATATCACTCCCATTGAAATGCATAGGGAAACTACGTAACGCCAAGATGGCCGGTGTTTGCACATGTCCTGCCTCTTCTGGTGCCGTTGCTCCAATCATTTTGCTGGTCCTACGCGGTCACGTTTTTGCGACACTTGGAAGTCATTTTCAACAGCGACATCTTAAAACACATGATCAGCAGTTTATACTACTTTGTGTACATATATTTTGTAATGCTTTATCCAAAATTGTGACAGTCAACTGGGAAAGTTGACTGTGAGCAAACTCCTGTCTCTGCTGTGAGCGTGCGATGGCGTCTTGCTGTCAGTGCCTGCCGTAAATGAAGACTGTCGGGAAGTATTGCGCATGCGCAGTCCAAGATGCCTGTAAGGAAAAAGGCTTTTAAAACGTTAATTTGATACCAAACCATCAAACCCTTTCAGCGATTATAGTTTGATTTTCATCGTGATTTCAAAACATATGTTTTTTATGTCCCTTAGACCTCGGAAAATGGAGATACAGCTCTCTCCCTATTCATTTAGATAGCCGGTTGGTCTTCCTATGGCCAAATAGCTGCCCGGAGGCGTGGCCAATTTTGCCGCCGAGTGAGATGACTTGCCTTAGAAGGACTTTGGTTTAGTCCAACACGTAACGGTCCTGGTTTGTTTACGTCCGTGAGCTCCTCCTCTTTCATACGTCACCACACACCAGCCAATCAGTGCTTAGGATGAGGCAGCACGTGCCTCCAAAGCCAATGAGGACATGTGACCGGTGACAAAGACAACGTGGGTTTGATTGACAGCTGTTCCAGCCAATGGGAATGCTTAGTGAAATGACGTTGATAACCTTTTAGCTATTTTTTTTCTTTTTTTTTAATAAAGCTTTATTGGTTCAACAAGCATCATTTACAGGAACAATATGTTTTAAACAGCAGTATTGATATGAAATAACAGATATACAACGCCAGGGGTTACAAACAAAACATACATATGAAATAAAAATGGTGTAAAGTACACAATAAAAAAAAAAAATTACAATTTTAACAATACATTAACGTTTTCACAGCTTTTCTATTGCAAGAGGTAGATAATGTTTTAATGTAGGACTCTGCCTCCTTTTTAAAGGTAAAGGAAGGTTAACCTTTTAGCCTTTTAGCCAATAGTCTGTGGTTTCCAACAGTGTATGACACAATGCTATCAGGTTTGATTGTCCATAAACAAATTTCATAAATATGAAATAAAAATGGTGTACACAATTTAAAAAATATATATATTACTATTATAACAATACATTGACGTTTTCACAGCAAAAGGAAGGTTAACCTTTTAGCCAATAGTTTGATTGCCCATAAACAAATTCCATTATTCACCGCTCACGCTCCAGTTTCTGTGCGTCCGCTCTGCACACACAGGAGCTCAGGCTTTATTCAGTGGAGCAAACTTTTTTTTCATGGACATATCTGCTGAAAAATAACTCATGTTTTGGTCTTTTGACTCCAGATTAGGACTGCATGAAGCCAAGACCTGTGGCTGTGGTCTAACTGTGTCTGTATCCTGCTGAGAGGTCCCTGAATCTCTGAACTCATGTCATTGTAAAGGTAAACCTATGGGCCAGGAAACAACCCCATCATTATAAACTGAGAGTGTTTCCTTTCCACTGATACCAGACACAACTCTGAGTCTCAAACTATGTGGATCTGTGCTGCTCACAACTTTTCGTTTAGGCAAAAAGCGTAAAAATAGGTGTGTGTTTTAAGAGGTTAAATATTCAATGGTTTTATTAAGTAATGTTAGGTTATGGAGTAAGTACAATATGTATGTGAACAATGTGCAAAACAAATAAACAAACAAACTATATGCAGAGAAAAGAAGGGTTTGGTTCTCCGTGCTGGTTGGAGCCTCCATCTCTCTCTCGTTGTGCCATCTGTGCCTTCAGCAGCTCTCTCTGCTGCACAGATGGATCCCTTCACTTCATCTACACTCCTCACACAGAGTCTGACTGTGGTCTTCTTCTACTTCCTGCAGAGAGATACGGCATACTGTCAAAACATTTTTTATTTGCAGCTAACATGCTCCACCATGCACAGACTTCCAAACAAATCTCTATTATAAAGAATGCTGTTGTATGTGTGTGTGTGTGTGTGTGTGTGTGTGTGTGTGTGTGTGTGTGTGTGTGTGTGTGTATGCTGTATCTGAAATCTCTTCTTCTGTTTTTACACTTTCACTCAGAAGTTGAGTGAGGAACTATGAACACTTCTCATCCTCAACGGTCGCCATCTTGGCTCCGTAGCAGAAGGGAAGGGAACACTTTTCAAACAGGAAATGGCGGCCGAGGACGTTGTAACTACGGTAACCATCGCTGCGTTATACAAATATAAATCATACATGTGTTTTTTACACTAAGCTCCACTTTACTGTTGTCACATATAAACCATCAGCAGGTTTATTGGCTTCATTAAATAAAGTACAGAGTCTACACAGTGTACTAACACAGCACATGCTTCAGGCAAAGTCCACACGTACCAAAACGATCTTTTCCCTCCGTTTTCCCTGGCATTGTTTCAACGGATCCATCTCAACACGACTCAACACGCTGCTTCATATTCCAGCCTATAGGCGGCGCTGTTTCAGTTTCAGAAATTCACCAAAAACGGAGAGGAAGAGGCTATAAGAGGGATATAAGAGGTGGAAGGCTAAGCTCGAGGGGTGTGGCGATGACATCATCAAAACGCAGGTATGCGTCTTCATCAGCCAAACAAACACTCAAGGGCTGCGTTTCAGGTTTCAGCAAGCTTAGTTTTCAGGCAATGCATTTACAGTATTCGTTTGGACGATCGGCCAAAACGATGCAAAACATCTGCGTTTAAATCAAAAAGCGTCTCCGTGTGGATGGCCCCTGAGTTTCTGGGTTCAAACCCACCAGCTGGTTCCTCTGTGTGGAGTTAGCATGTTCTCCGTATGCCTGCATGGGTTCTCTGGGTTCTCTGGGTTCTCCATCTTCCTCCAACAGGCCAAAAACATGCAGGTTAGGATCATTTGTCACTCTAAATGTGTCTGTCTGCTGTATGTCAGTCCTGTGCTGGACTTGCCACCTGTCCCGGATGAATGAATGAATGAATGAATGAATGAATGAACTGGTAATCTGCTGGTCACATGACTCCACTCTGAGGTCTGGACCTGTTCACGCTCAGCTGATCAAACATATGCTCCGATCGATGAAACATGGCTTCATTCTGGAAGTCTGCTGAGGCGCTGAGCAGCATCAGGACAGAGTCAGACAGCTGATGGTGACGCGTTGGCACTGGTGACCCCCCCCTCCCCCTCCTCCTCTTCCTCCTCCTCCTCTTCCTCCTCCTCTTCCTCCTCCTCATCCTCAGCTGGTATTATCTGACTGCTGTTGCTGCTGCCGTCTGGCTCCTCTTGTGACTCAGCAGCTAAAGAACACAATAAATATAGATTAGTTTCTGGCTCTGAATACGCAGCAGCATATGTTGCTACCTAGTTAATACACTGACAATACCAGTTTGGCGAACGCTATTGTTGGAGCGTTGTAGCGCTGATTTATGAGGCAGGAAGTAATCAGTGGAAGTAAATGCTGCTTATACATATACAGCATTAACTTCCAAACAAAACAATCACACACCATTTCTGCTAAGGCATGTGTGAAATTAAAAAGTTAGTTGGAGAGTCTCAACCACAGCATTTATTTCACTAATATTAACCTTAAAACTTGACTCAGCTCAGAGGGAACATGGCTGACTGTAACCTTTGACCTCTGCTTGTTAGGCACAGCGTCCGTCCTGCTGGAGTTAATGTGATCAACAACTTTTCCTTCTTTATTTTCTCTGCATGAACGTACGCAGGATGCTCATCTCCCCTTGAAATGACTCAGAAAACCATCTTCTTCCCTGAGAAGGTTTTCTGAGGTTTTCTTTTAGAGGTAGAGCGGCTCATCCACCAATCAGAAGATCGGCGGTTCGATTCCCGGCTCCTCCAGTCTGCATGTCGATGTGTTCTCGGGAAGATACTGAACCAACAGTGTGTGAATGTTAGTCTCCTCCTGATGAGCAGGTTGCTACTCTGTGTGCCAGCTCCTGTCATCACTGTATGAATGTGTGTGTTAATGTGTGAATGTCTTTGAGTGGTCAAAAAGTCAATTCACCATTTGTTGCACAAACAGAATGATTCTTATTGGTCTTCTTGTTTCAAGCAACAAGCAGGTCTTGTGTTTCATTTGCAGATTAATCATTTTCCTCTTTTCTCTTTTTTTTTATATAAACATACACTAATGTCATCTTAGGTAAACCAATTAGGATGATTCATGTGAAGTCATTTGGGTGAGAAGCGAGGAAAACAGGAAGCCGACCTGACTCTGGTGGGCTGGAGCCTCTGTGAAGTGAGAAGAGAAAGGTGATTGTGAAAGATAGATTATTGCTCGGGGTGAGGTTGACCGGTGGATGGGTGTAGCATCAGGTGGATGGGTGCAGCATCAGCAGTGATGACTGTCCTAGTGGAGCTGAAAGAGCTGAGCCTGAAGGTGAAGGTCTTAGTCTACGTCCCAACCCTCACCTCTGCTCACCAGTTCAGACATCCGGGGGAGGCTAGGAGTAGAGCTGCTGCTCCTTCACATGGAAAGGAGCCAGCTGAGGTGGTTTGGGCTCCTGGTCAGGATCCTCCTAGTCCCCCTTTAGAGGAGTTCCAGGTCCAACTGGGAGGAGACCCAGAACACACTGGAGGGATTACATATCTCTGCTGGTCTGGGAACAGCTTGGGATCCTCCAGGAGGAGCTGATGAAGGTAGCTGGAGAGAAGGAGGTCTGGGTTTCACTGCTCAGCCTGATGAGACCCGGATAAGAGAGAGAGGATGGTTGGATGGATGGATGGATGGATGGATGATGGATGGATGGAGGGATGGATGGATGGATGATGGATGGATGGATGGATGGATGATAATGGATGGATGGAGGGATGGATGGATGATAATGCTGATAGTGCTACAAGTCTGATATTTGATAATCTTCTATATCAACAGAAGCATTGTAAACATGAGGCTGAATCATGGATGAATTACGATGATGTCACTGATACGAACTCCCTTTGGCCTGACTTCAGAGACTTCAGCGACTCTGCACGTCTGCTGAATACAAACAGTCTGATTAAGAACATTACAATCTAAACCTTTCATTTAGTTTTCAGCTCTCTCTCCTTTAAATCATATCCAGGTTTATTGTCAGTGAAACATAAAGGAAGTTTCTGTTAAACTGATGTGAAGCCGACACGCTGAATATTGTCTCTGCAGTTTAATGAGATGAAAACCTAACTGTGATCTGCTGTTTATTCCATTATCTCTTGGCAAATTTTAAGCTTTTAATGTCTGTGCTGCTGCTGCTGCAATATTTAGTTTAAAGTGATATAATTAGCTCATAATGGACGTGACAGTAAAATACTAAAATTAGTTCTCTTTAACGCAATTTTCCCGCTTATCCGCATCAGTTCGTTAAACCTATTAATTATGTTTTATTCAGGAGGATTCAGACTGTTGCCTGAAAGGTTTCCCGTCCTGATTGTTTTCTTTGTGTTTAATTCAGCTTCATCTCCCTCAGATACAATTTCATGGTTGAGAAAGTGTTGCATCTTTAATTGAACATGGATTTTGTTTGAAATGGTTGTCGCCTCGAGTGCACGTATGACTTTGTTATATATCACAACAGGCTGAGGGTGATAGAAAACATGTGAGGACGGAGACACAAGTCAAAGAGTCTCTGTTGTGTGTTTTTTAAGTGAAGATGAAACATTTGGAAGAAGAAAGGAGGGAAGGAAGGAAGTGTGTCCCTTTTAACACTTTGAAATGAAAGGTCAGCGCAGCCTCGACGGATTCAGCAAACTCCACAATTATCCTACAAAGAGTCCCTGAACTCACTCAAACTATTTCCCTGTGAGGCCGAGGTCAGCTGAGGGTAACAGAGAGAGAGAGAGAGAGAGAGAGAGAGAGAGAGAGAGAGAGAGAGACACACACACACAGAGAGACAGAGAGAGAGAGAGAGAGAGAGAGACACAGAGAGAGAGACACAGAGAGAGAGAGAGAGACACAGAGAGAGAGAGAGAGACACAGAGAGAGAGACACAGAGAGAGAGAGACAGAGAGAGAGAGAGAGAAAGCGAGAGAGAGAGAGAGACAGAGACAGAGACAGAGAGAGAGAGAGAGAGAGACAGAGAGAGACAGAGACAGAGAGAGAGAGAGAGAGAGACAGAGAGAGAGAGAGAGAGAGACACACACAGAGAGACAGAGAGAGAGAGAGAGAGAGAGAGAGAGAGAGAGAGAAAAGTTCATGGACAGTAAAATGAAGTTTTCCTCCTTAACCCTCCTGTCGTCCTTCTGGGTCAAATTGACCCCGTCTCTTTTGACTGTTCCTTCTTTCCTTCCTTCCTCCCTCTTTTATGAATGACTGTACTTATATAGCGCCTTTCTAGTCTTTGCAACCACTCAAAGCACTTTACATGTCATTCACACACATTCATACACTGATGGCATAGCAACAGGAGCAATTTGGGGTTAAGTGTCTTGCCCAAGGACACATCGACAAGTGGACTGGAGGAGCCGGGAATCAAACCGCCAATCTTCCAATTGGAGGACGATCGCCCCCCCCCCCCCCCCCCCGGATGCACTGCATGTTGATAATGACTGAAGGTGAATCAGTATGAAGCTCAAATACAACGCTGTTCCACTCTGAAGCTTTCTGTCCTGTGAACATGAAGTTTTTCAGTAAGTTAAACTAAACATATTTGATTTAATCCAACAAGCTGGAGTTGGCTGCTTTGTGTTTGGACTCGTACCAACTTCCTGTGGTGCAGCAGACTGTCGTTACCCTGCAAACGTTTAGTCTCAGTCTATCTGCTGCTCAGTCTGAGGCTCCTGCTCTGCTCAGATGAATCTGGCTTCATAAACAGACTGGAGCTAACAGTAAAGCTTCAGAGCTGCTGAATGTAGAAACATGTAAGTCCATGTGGAGAGTAGAGATCTATCATCAGGAGACAATAACACCTGATGATTTCCCTCCTGGTTCCTGCAGCTCCTTCATGTCTCAGACGCTCCTCGTCTCCGTGTCTCTCGCTCCGCCTGGCTTTTGTTTTAAACCCACAGTTAGCTGTGAGGATCCGGGCGGTAACACGTCATGTGATCTGAGAGCCTGCAGCGAGAGGTGAGACACTCAGACGCCTCGCTGGGAGGAACAACAAAGAGCTGCCACACTTCACCGGCAGACAGAGGAGCAGATCTGTAGGTCTGCTGCTGGAAATGTGTTTCTATCAGAGGAGGGAACGTCTTTACCTGAAGAGAGGAAAGATACTTAAAAAAGCTCAGAGCTGAGAGGCTTTTATGTTTTTGTGCAAACAGCAGAGAAAGTTCAATATGTGACGTTTCCTCCTTAATAAAACCTGAACTAAGGCATTTTAAACTTAAATAAACAAGTCATGATTTCAAGTTATTATGTGAAATGTGTAAAAAGCAGATATAATAGGCGTGTCTCCACTGCAGGAACCTTGCCCTCAGGGAAATTTACAGGAACTTTTACGGGGGCCAACAGAGTACCTACTCCAGGGTAGGTACTCCGTTCGGCCCTGAAAAGCTCCTGGGTGGGGCTTGAGGTTAACCCAGCACTGATTGGCTAAACCTAGAGCAGCTCTGACGCCATCAGAAAGCACCAAAACAACCGGCATTTTTAAAATCCAGCAGAAGGGGAGCACTAGCCTCGCAGACACCGCTGCAAACAACAAGAAAACAGCAAGAAGATGAGGTGCAGGCATTGATTGCCATCTACGGCACCGAAGAGATTCAGAGCGATTACGTGGCGATCAAAACTCATGACGTGGCCGAGGGGTCCGACTCTGCAGTGGAGACACAGCTACTGAGAGGGCCGAGTGAGAGGACGGTTCCTGTAGAAGTTCCTACCCCCCCCCCCTCCTTTTACCAGGAATTCCTGCAGTGGAAACGCGGCTAATGAGCATCAACTGTAAAGATATCTTTAGTTTTTGTTTTCATTTAAACGTTTACACCGTGTGTCCGTTCAACTAAAGGGTTTTAATGCAGGGCAGAGAGAAACCTCCACTAACAGCTACACACAGCTTTACTTTAACATCCAGTTATTAACAACGTGTCCTCTGACAGAAACACCGCCTGGAGATGTAGCTGTGTCAGAGAGGGGAGATACAGCCTACCCCCCCCCCATACACCTCCCCAACCTCCCCCCCAGAGTCCGAGCAGCAGGTGGGTGATGTGAGTCAAGCGTAACGGCATCAGAGGCTAATTATAATGATCCTGATTTAGTGATGATTGAATTCTGAGTGTGGCTGCTCTGTTAGTAAGCCTTTATATGTGTGTGTGTGTGTGTGTGCGTGTGTGTGTGTGTGTGTGAGAGTGTGTGTGTTACTGTGTGTCTCTGTGTGTGTCTCTGTGTGTGAGTGTGAGTGAGTGTGTGTGTGTGTGTCTCTGTCTATGTGTGTGTGTCTGTGTGTGTGTGTGTGTGTGTATGTGTACCTGTCTGTCTGTGTGTGTGTGTATAAGCAGAGTGTTTTAATTCGGACCCTGCTGTTACTCATCTTCGTCCCATATGGACAGGAAGCAGGTGAAAGGGAAGTTCGGGACCTCGGCTCGTCCTCACAGCTGCGAGTCACCAGAAAGCATTAAAAAGTGATTATGAGGAGCAAACACAACGAGCAGCCGCCATCTAAAAGCCAGCGAGGAGTGAAATAGTCTGCATCTGCTACTCAGCGCTTTCTCAATGCTTTGTTAGGCCGCTAAGTAAGCCTGCAAGCCCAAACATTTAACACAGCTGTTCTGATGCTCAGCAGTTTCTATTGGAGCAGTTAGACACGAGTCAATGCTTCAATACAATACTTCCTTCCTTCCTTCCTTCCTTCCTTCCTTCCTTCCTTCCTTCCTTCCTTCCTTCCTTCCTTCCTTCCACAGCAGTTTCTATTGGAGCAGTTAGACACGAGTCAATGCTTCAATACAATACTTACGTCCTTCCTTCCATCCTTCCATCCTTCCTTCCTTCCTTCCTTCCTTCCACAGCAGTTTCTATTGGAGCAGTTAGACACAATACAATACAAATACATGTGAAGCAGATACCAATGTTATATCTGCTGTATGTTAACTTTTATATGGATGATCTGTTAATGTAGTTATTGGATGTGGAACGGTTGAAATCAGCTCATTAACCGTCTAATGTTTGGTTGATGTTGGTGATTTTCAGTCCATGTAGTTTAGTTTAGTTTATTAGGATCCACATTAACCCAATAGCTACTCTTCCTGTCATATAAACCCACAATAAAGCAAACAGGAAAGAGGAATAAGACCGTACCATCCTCTGCCGCTTTATCTGGGGTGGGGTCTCGGGGGCAGCAGCCTCAGGAAGCCCAGACTTCCCTCTCCCCAGCCACTTCGTCCAGCTCTTCCCGGGGGATCCCGAGGCGTTCCCAGGCCAGCCGAGAGACATAGTCTCTCCAGCGTGTCCTGGGTCTCCTACCGGTGGGACGGGCCCTGAACACCTCACCAGGGAGGCGTCCGGGAGGCATCCTGACTAGATGCCCGAGCCTCCTCATCTGGCTCCTCTCAACGCGGAATAAGACATTTAGACAATATTGTAAAAGAAAAGAAAAGAAAAGAAAAGAAAAGATAGATAGTTCAGGATGATGCACATGGTTGTCTTATACCACCGTTAAATAATCATCAGTAATATTAACTATTAGATTATAGACAATTGTTAGTATGTATTTTCTCTTAACATACCCCACTCAGCATGGCACCACAAAGTCTGAAGAAACGTGTCAAAGAATGATTGATATAGTCCAGAATAACTTCCGGTGCCTTACAAGGACATTACATTCTGCTCAAACTGCATACTGAAGATATTTGACCCTCTCTGTGACTGTATAAGACTCCTGTGTTCTGGAGTGAATCTTTGTCAGTGTCTCAGGCATGCAGACTTGAACCAAGCTCGTATTAAAACATGTATTAAGACAGAACTTCTGACTTGATTAATCTTTGCCGTCTATCTAAACAGTTTCCGAATAACAACTATTAATCAGAAATGTAACATCTACAGTTACATGTACAGTGCTGCTGGTCTTTCAGGGTAATAAGATGCTATTCAGAGGCAGGGAAGACACAACGTTGGTGTTTACTGATGTCTTTCTGTCTGCGCTGCTCTTTAAGTTTGTAATGAGGTTAAATATTTAGGCCGTTACATAATGAATGTGTTCAGTGATGTGACTTCTGTGTGTTTTTAAAGCTTTCTGTACAAACCGCCCACCTGTGATGCTGCTGCAGAAAGCAAAGCCTGCAGAGACTCTCAGTGGTTTATAATGACAGTAACTCTACAAACCTGCTGCTGCTGCAAGAAGCTGCAGAACAAACCAAATGTTGGTTTATACACCTGCTGCTGCTGCTATGTGGAATATTATATGAGACAGAGAGGTTTGTTAGTGTCCATGAGGTGTAGTTTAAATTTAAAGGGTTAAAATGTGAAAATAAACGTATGAATAACTTCACACATTCTTTTTTTGTGGACCCAGCATCAAATTTCTGCTTTTAATCCATTTAGAGAGAATATATTAGAGGATTATGGTAAAAATGTCTAAGTGGTGTAACCATAAAAACTTTAAAAAACATAAAAAGCTTTCTTGTTGCTGTTTTACGTGACCCATCACCTCCCAGTCTTCAGATTCATCAGCTGATCATTCTCAGCCGAAGTCAGTCTCCCTCTTATCCCCTTTTCCTTGTCCTCTTTATTTCTCCTTCCTCTCTCTCCTCTCCTCTCAACCGGTCGAGGCAGATCACACCTATAGCTCGTTCTGTTCTGTTAAAAGAGAGTTTATCTTTGCTGTTGTTGCTGTTGTTGCTGCTCATGTGGGAATGTTCAGTCTAGACCTGCTCGATGTGTGAAGAGCCTCAAGATGACTTTTGTTGATTGAAGTCATCAGCTACCAGTAGTGTCTGGACTCCATAGCGGGGGCGGGGGGGGGGGGGGGGTTTGATCCAAGCACCAAAGACTTTAACAATACCTAATCACTAATATCAACTCTTTCTACTTCATTCTCTGGTCTCTTCCTGATTGAAATAAAGTTTTGAATTGATGCAACACAATTCACCTCATTGCGGTTTGATTCAACACAATAGAAAGAACGATGCTCAGCTGTTCAGAGAGGAACAAAGGGTTTGATTTTACTTCTTCAACACACAGCAGGTCATAAAGTAACTGAACAAAGAGCCATTGTTAGGTTACATATGAGTTCCTCTTGTACTGCAACAACTCTAACATGAAGAGTCTCAGTGATCCCAACAGTTTAGTATGTCTAAATCAGAGGAGTCAAACTCATTTTCATTCAAGGGCCACGTAGAGCCAAATTTGATCTCATGTGGGCCGGACCAATAAAAAGATGGAAGGGAGGAAGGAAACAAGGATGGAAAGAAGGGAAAAGTGACAGGAAGGAAAGACAAAAGGAAGGAAGGACAGAAGGGAGGAAGGAAACAAGGATGGAAAGAAGGGAAAAGTGAAAGACAAAAGGAAGGAAGGACGGAAGGGAGGAAGGAAGGACGGAAGGGAGGAAGGAAGGAAGGAAGAAAGGAAAAGGGATTAGGAAGGAGGGAAGGAAAGACAAAAGGACGGAAGGAAGGAAGGAAGGAAGGAAGGAAGGAAGGAAGGAAAAGGTATTAGGAAGGAAAGGAAGAAAGGAAAAGAAGAAGGAAAGATGGAAGGAAGGAAGGAAGGATGGAGGGAAGGAAACAAAGAAGGAAAGAAGACAAGAAAGCAAAGAAGCAAGGAAGGAAGGAAGGAAAGAGAGAAAGGAAAAGCAAATTAAGGAAAGATGGAAGGAAACAAAGAAGGAAAGAAGTAAGGAAGGGAGGAAGGAAAGAAGGACAGATGACAGGAGGGTATAGGAAGGAAAAGAAGACAGGAAGGAAAGTGGGCCGCATTGGACACCTTGGCGGGCTGGTTCTGGCCCACGGGCCTCATGTTTGACACCCCTGGTCTAAATAATGCGCAGCAGTCAATCTAAATATCTAATTATTGGTCTCATATCTGAATAATAAAGACATAAGAGCTCTGCTAAGATATAACTTAGTGTGTCTGGGTTTGGGTTTGGGACTGGGTTTGTCTCAGGATGATGAAGTGTTGAGTATTTGTGTTTCATGTGTGCTCTGCTGTAGTTTTTTCTGCTGTAGCTGTGTGTTAGTTTATTTAGAGAAGAGGATTGTTTGTTGAGCTTTTGGTTTTCTGTTTGCTGTGTTTCCCTCCTCTTCCTTTCTACACACCTGCCCTGCATCAGCCAATCAGCTCCCTGCCTGCTCCCCTCTCACCTGTTCTTCATCTCCTCATCAGTTCAGATTGGCTACGTTCACACTGCAGGCCTTATAGTAGAATTACTCAATTACTTAACTTCAGTAATCTTTAAAGTTAGAGACTGAGAACAGAAGTCGTCGAACAGCCAACTGGGATCTTTATTGATGACACAGTTAAACACTGCACACATCAATGAGACATCAACATCAGAATGGTAACACAGTAAAACAGCCGCCACCCTCACGCCTCTCCAGACCTTTATACAGGCCCGTCGCAACAGTGCAGGCAAACCAAGCAAGTGCCTTGGGCCCCAAGCTGGCCGGGGGCCCCCAGATAACGACTGGTTATGAATTGAATGCAATGACAAACTGTGTGCGTGTCCCTTTAAATGCTGTGATGGTCAATGCAGGAAAGTGCAGCGACACTGTTATCGGAATCCCACTAAAGGGGGCCCCCCACATTAGGGGCTGCTAGCTCGGCGGCTAGCTCGGCGGCTAGCTCGGCGGCTAACTCGGTTGCTAACTCGGCGGCTAACTCGGCGGCTAACTCGGCGGCTAACTCGGCGGCTAGCTCGGCGGCTAACTCGGCGGCTAGCTCGGCGGCTAACTCGGTTGCTAATTCGGCGGCTAACTCGACTGCTAACTCGGCGGCTAGCTCGGCGGCTAACTCGGCTGCTAAATCAGCGGCTAACTAGCCCTAACTGCAGACGGGATCATCCCTATGTTCCCCGGTCACATACAAAGCGGGGAACATAGGGATGATCCCTGTTTTGATCCCCTCCAAGTCCATTTGCTTGGGGCCCCCAAATTCCTTGAAACGGCCCTGCCTTTATACTATCGTCGGCATGTGGGTGTGGTATTACAGTTTTAAATGTTTCCTCTGAGCCGCATCAGCTGATCGTTAATGACGTCACACACAGAACGGTGGTCTAATGTTAAAAACAGTGTGCTTGTGAGCGGGGAATGTTAAAAAGGAAGAAGAAGTCAAAGTCACAGTCAGTGGCCTAATCAGATCAACCATAATCGAGTTTAGATTGTGGTCGCATTCAAATAAATCTGATATGTATCTGATTCAGTTCCACATCTGAAAACGTCCTGAATCAGATTTGTAAATGTCAGATTTAATGTGACTTGTGCTGCTAACCCTAACCCACACTGTCAGAAACTGATCAGATATGAGTGAACACATTAGAAATCGGATTCAGCTCATTTCTAACTGCAGTATGAACGTAGAGTGTTTGCAGCGATGGATTTAACTTCAGTCTTTGTTGGATTTTCTGTTTCTGTTTCTGTTTCTTCAGTCAGATTAAAGACGTTCGTTCAGCTTCTATCAGTTTGCAGTCTTTGCATTTTGCTCCTCCAGACACCAGGGCTCAGTTTTTAATCAAGGCAGTCATCCCATCTCTACTTCCTATATTTGATTAGTGCCATGTGTAGTTTCAGAGGCGTCTGCGTTCTCATTATACTCCATTATGATTGATCAGATTAGACCAG
The DNA here is from genome assembly GCA_021039105.1 of Scomber colias. Taxonomy (NCBI): domain Eukaryota; kingdom Metazoa; phylum Chordata; class Actinopteri; order Scombriformes; family Scombridae; genus Scomber; species Scomber colias. Next base: position 95,319 of record JAJDFG010000553.1, read on the forward strand.
GCTCTAATTAATGCATCATCATCATTTGGCTTCAGTTCTGTTTGCTGGTTGAAACTTTCTATTCCTCAACTTGTGGTCGTTTTGCATCATTTTTGATTGACACTGATGCTCTCGTCTCGTCTCGTCTTCTTCCTCTTATCCTGGTCGGGTCTCGGGGGCAGCAGCCTAAGCAGGAAGCCCAGACTTCCCTCTCCCCAGCCACTTCGTCCAGCTCTTCCCGGGGGACCCCGAGGCGTTCCCAGGCCAGCCGAGAGACATAGTCTCTCCAGCGTGTCCCGGGTCTCCTACCGGTGGGACGGGCCCTGAACACCTCACCAGGGAGGCGTCCGAGAGGCATCCTGACTAGATGCCCAAGCCTCCTCATCTGGCTCCTCTCGATGCGGAGGAGCAGCGGGTCTACTCCGAGCTCCTCCCAGATAACTGAGCTTCTCACCCTATCTCTAAGGGAGAGCCCAGCCAGCCTACGGAGGAAGCTCATTTCAGCCGCTTGTACCCGCGATCTTGTTCTTTGGGTCACGACCCAAAGCTCATGACCTACCCTCACCTATGGTCATGACACTGATGCTCTTCTGCATTAATAGTTCACTCAATACTACAACAAATTACACAGAACATTACAGAATGAATATTATAAGAAACCTTCAAAGTCTGAGATTGAAGTAAAGCAGAGATATCCTCCTGGTCTGATTTAAATTAATGTTACTGTATTTAATGAAATGTTAATGTAGCATCTATGCCTCTCATGTCAGCAGCAACTTCATAAAGCAACATGTTTCTGACATCTTGAGACAGAGGAACATTTTCTCTGTCTCCTGCAGGAATCACATCATTAGTTACTCTGAAAGTGAAAGTGAGTGGAAAGGGCTACAGGTGTTTAAGGTTCAGGTCATTATGAACGATCCCAAACAGCCTCAGTACAACATCTTCAAAGTGCAGGAAGCAGCAGGAGGCTCATCTCACTGCAGCATCACACTTTACAATAAAAGCACTAGATAGTCACAGATCACTGCAGTACTGTTCCTCCTCTCCACTGTCTCACAATCACATCATTTCATTCCATATGTATTGAGTTTTAAGATTTTAACTTTAAGGTCTTTGAAGATATATATGTATTAGGGCTGTCAGTGTTAACGCGTTAATCGTGACTAGATTAATGCAATCCACAACGCGTTAATTTTTTTTAATCTCATTTTAATGTGTCAAGCCTTTTTGTCCCTTCTACTCCCCCGTAGACGGCTCCTCTAGCTGTAGCGCTATGCTTTGAAGTGGCCTCCTGCAGTAAACCTACCGCGCTGATGGAAAGTAAGAGAGCTACTGGACTTTTGAACGGCTTGTTTAACTTTAAAACACTTCCAGACGCTTCAGTTGACAAGTCAAAAGTAAAATGCAACCCGTGTCAAACGGAGTTTAACTACCACCGGAGTACGTGGAGTTTGAGTTAGCACCTCCACGCTAAACACCCAGGTGCAGCCAAGCCAGCCTCAGCTCCACCAAAGGACCATTTTGGAGTGTGGGAGTCGCAGCAGAGCCGTGATTGATTCCCAGTTAAGACACTCTGGTAAGAAATGCTTTACATTATGGGCTTAAAACTGCCTTCAAATGGAAAATAACAGGATTTTAAACATGCAATTCAAAACGCCATTAATCGTGATTAACTATAGAAACTCTGCGATTAATCTCGATTAAAAAATTAATTGTTTGACAGCCCTAGTATTTATTTAGCTACTGGATGTCTGATGAATAAAGTATCTAAATGTTAACAGTCACATCAAACACAGACTTCATGTTTTTGGCATCTTGAGACAGAGGAACATTTTCTCCTGCAGGAATCACATCATTAGTTACTCTGAAAGCGATTCTAACAAATGTGTCTGTCCTGAAGCTAAAAGCACAGAGCTCCCACCTCTCTCCTCCTGCAGGTGTTTTCTACATGTCTGATGTGTTCACTGACCCTCAAGGCTGCAGCTGCCTCTCTCATTTAGCAGACTGAGGACAACATGCTGTCACCAGAGATTCAATTTCAGAGTTTATCAGAACAGGAAAGCTGGAACAGGCTTTCATTTTTCTTTTTGTCCCATGAAAGCTTTGGAAGATGAAGGCTCCCCAGTTTAAAGCTGTGGTGATGTTTACTGAGAAACATGTGTGTAAGACCTGCACATTTAATTAAAGTTTGTTCAGGTGACTTTATTTCTAAACATCCTCAAATGAAAGTGATGCTGAGCTGAGTCAGTACCTGATGAAGCAGATTCAGGTTAATTGGTGATTGTTTCGATGCTCTTTTCTGTTTATCAGGAGGCTAAAAGTTTTATCTCCTGTTTAACCTTGTGTCCGCTGTTATCTGAGAACAAAACACTAAAAACAGACAAACATGATGATGATGTGCTGCAAAACAAACAGAAACACAGAAGATAAAGTGCAATTAAGTCCCGCTCACCTGGGAGGGAAAACAATGAATCGCTCTCCATTGACTTTGTGTTGAGTGAAGGTGCTAGCAAACAGAAACACGCCTAAAAGCTGCTATGTAGTGGAATGACGAACACAGGAAAGATGTTTTATAAGCTGCCGAACCACAAAACTGAGCCTTTTTTGAGACGAAAGTGGATAAAGTTACAGGACTGTGAGGTGAGCTACACAATGCTAGAACAGTCAATCTCAGAGTTTAGCTAAAGTCTTCACACTGGAGACAATACTATGATCATAAAATCACTTTTATCAGCAGCAGGTGATGATTGCTGGTCAGATTTCAAACGGCTGAGTTCTGACAACAGAAACAGAAAAGTATGACTTCAGCTTCAAAAAGCAACATGTTCGCTGTGGTTTTATATCCTAAATGTTTGTTAAATGCTGCCAAAAGTCAAAAGTCAGAGTCTCAACCTGCTCTGAACTGTAGACCGTACATAACGATGAATGGAGCAATGTGTGATGTCACATGTTAGTTAAATTGGAGCCAGTTTGTGTCATCTTCTCCGTTTGGAGCCAGTCTGTGTCGTCTTCTCCGTTTGGAGCCAGTCTGTGTCGTCTTCTCCGTTTGGAGCCAGGAGCTTCCAGATAAGGAGAGCAGCGTGTTTCCTCCCGCTACCTTGGACCCAAGCTAACGCTGCCTTATTTATGCTTTGTATAGTATTTTATTTAATACTGTTTAATTTTATGCATATTTAATTTCTTTATTCAACACCTCAGCCCAAGAGGAAATAATTTCTGTTCTTTGTTGAGTGACGGACTTATTTTGATGTAACACTCAGAGAAATGAGCAAGAAGAAGAAGAAGAAGGTTTGTCGCATGGTGGACTCATTCCCTCAGGGGTGCAGCCAGCGAGGTATTTTCATTTCCTTATACTGTGTCATATGTGTCACAATCATCTGTAACCAAGAACTGTGGTCCGTGCCTACCTGACGGGAGTGATACTGTGGTTTTATATCCTGTTATGTCAGATGTTGTAAAGTTTGTAATGTTTGTTAAAATGCTGCCAAAAGTCAAAAGTCAGAGTCTCAACCTGCTCTGAACCGTAGACCGTACATAACGTTGAATGGAGCAATGTGTGATGTCACATGTTAGTTAAGTTGGAGCCAGTCTGTGTCATCTTCTCCGTTTGGAGCCAGTCTGTGTCATCTTCTACGTTTGGAGCCAGGAGCTTCCAGATAAGGAGAGCAGCATGTTTCCTTTCATGCTCCCCGCTACCTTGGACCCAAGCTAACGCTGCCTTATTGGGAAAACTGAGCACTGCTCACTTTATGGCCTTTATTGAAACTCCCACACAGCAGACATCAAAACTATGAGTCTGAAAATGTTAGCATGTAAACTAAGCAATAGATTCAATTGGTCTCTTCTCACTTTCCCTCTTATCTCTCACTTTACTAACATTGACTCATTATGGCTCATTGTGTAAAGCAGGACCTGAGTAGCTCTTTTATGTTTCTACACGGCTGGAATGACAATAAGAATCCTTGAAAATCAGCACCAGCACAAACATTAAAGGTCCTGAGTTTAGAGAATAAAGACAACAACGTGTGACTCAGTGTTTCTGGGGAGAAACTGATTCCCTTTGAGTGTATTGGAGCCATCAGTCACGTTGAAGCCGAGGCTGCTGTCTCTCGCTCCGAACACTTTGCTTACAACTTTGTTTTTTTTCTTTCTTTGCTGACAAGCCAACATCGACTCATCACACATGCCCACAAACAGCCGTCCGCTCTGTCATCTTTGTTGCTAGGGCGGTTGCTAAGGTGTTTCTATGTGTCTTTAAACCCTCGCTCAGCTGACCAACAAACTAATCGATTAATACACAATAAAATAACATAAGAACACGAATAGACACTTCAGGTCACAGTGACATGAAGCCATTACACAAAGTGACTAATTATATTCATTATCACAAAGTTTAACCCTCCTGTTGTCCTCGAGTCAAGGAAGGAAGGGAGGGAGGAAGAAGGAAGGAAAGGAGGAAGGTAGGAAGAAGGAAGGAAAGTAGGGAGGGAGAAAGAGAGCAAGGAAGGAAGGTGGGAGGGAGGGAGGAAGGAAAGAAAGAAATAAGGAGAGAAGGAAGGAAGGAAGGAAGGATGGATGGAGGGAGGGAGAAAGGAAAAGAGGAAAGAAAGAGAGAAGTAGGAAGGAAGGAAGGAAAAAGGGGGATGGAAGGGAGGAAGAAGGAAGGAAAGGAGGGAGGGAGGAAAGGAGGAAGGAAGGTAAGGAGGAAGGAAGGAAGGAGGGAGGAAGGAAGGAAGGGAGGGAGGAAGGGAGGAAGGAAGGAGGGAGTTAAGAAGGAAGGATGGAGGGAGGGAGAAGGGAGGAAGGAAAGAAAGAAGGAGAGAGGAAGGAAGGAAGGAAAGAAAGAAATAAGGAGAGAAGGAAGGAAGGAAGGATGGATGGAGGGAGGGAGAAAGGAAAAGAGGAAAGAAAGAGAGAAGTAGGAAGGAAGGAAGGAAAAAGGGGGATGGAAGGGAGGAAGAAGGAAGGAAAGGAGGGAGGGAGGAAAGGAGGAAGGAAGGTAAGGAGGAAGGAAGGAAGGAGGGAGGAAGGAAGGAAGGGAGGGAGGAAGGGAGGAAGGAAGGAGGGAGTTAAGAAGGAAGGATGGAGGGAGGGAGAAGGGAGGAAGGAAAGAAAGAAGGAGAGAAGGAGGGAGGAAGGAAGGAAGGAAAGAAAGAGAGAAGTAGGAAGGAAGGAAGGAAGGAAGGAAGGAAGGAACAGTAAAAACAGACGGGGTCAATTTGACGACACTCAGGTTAAATATAACTTTGAGTCACACGCTGTCGGTTCATACGGCGATGAGATGAAACACATTCCAGCTGCTTCAGTCACAGAGAGGGGGATGGAAGGGAGGAAGGAAGGAAGGAAGGAAGGAAGGAAGGAACAGTAATGTGATGAAACACATTCCAGCTGCTTCAGTCACATGTCAGAGTTCATGTTTAACAACACGTCCAGCTGACACTCTTCACGTCTTCATCCATGTAAACTCGGAGCATCAGGCTTCTGGACAACAAACCTGCTCGCTGTCTTCAAACCTTTTCACGCGTTTGTCAAACACCATCAGTCAGCAGCTGATCTGACAAAAGGCAGCCTAACAGAGCATCGACGGGGGCCCAGCAGGCTCGATCTGTGTCTCTGTCCTTCAGCCAAGCAGCAGGACATCCATCACATCCATCTCAATCATCCTCAGCCTGCAGCGGCCCGCTGAGATCGGCCCCACGGGGCACAGAGGGCCAAGGAGGGGCCGAGGAGGGAGAGGGAGCCACCGTGGAGAGGAACGAGGGATGAAATACGTGAGAGGAATAGAGCGAGGGGAAGAGAGATAGAAGGATTATAAAGAGAGAGAGAGAGAGAGAGAGAGAGGAGGAGGAAGGATGGAGGAGCACATGTGGCAGGTGGTGGGACCTCCGTCTGTCAGAACCAGCTTCAGTTCACTTCCTCTGTCTCCAGGAAATGACTGATCTGCTCACACGGCAACAGGAACATGATGCTGCTGAAGTCCCACCAGAATATACAGCCTTGTTCCTTCTTCTGTCTTCTCTCCATCTCTATCTATCTATCTATCTCTCTATCTGTCTATCTCTCTCTCTCTCTCCCCATCTCTCTCTCTCTTTCATTAGTTGTGTTTCCATCTGCTTTAATTCATATTTTCACTGTCAGGTCTGAAATGTCATATTTCCATCATGTTTTCCATCGTTTGAGCTTTGATCGACGCTCCGTTAATGACGTCATCTCATCATAAAGCAGCAGTGGAGGGAAACAAACTGGGTTGTTGGATGTTGGGCCTGATAATCCGACTGTGTTCAGTTAAATATTCTGCTGTTTCCTGAAGGTTGGACCATCATCACTGGCCAGCATGTGAAGCTTTAGAGGAAAAGGGAAGTGATTCTCTTCATGAAGGTAGAAGAAGAAGAAGAAAATGTATTTCTATAGAGCTTTTCACAGACATGAGTCACAAAGAGCTTTACAGGAGATGTAGTGACTAACACCGTCACTTATAGTCACAAATATACAAAAATAAACATAATGAATAATACAAAGCTCCTCCAGGCTGCAGGTGGATCTTCTGCTAGGAGAGGAAATATTAAGGACTTGTTTTATAGTCGATAAATCCAACCGAGAGGAGAGAAACATGTCTGATAGTGTCCGACTCATTTAGCCATGATATAAAATAACGTATAAAGTTTATTATAACACTGTGGTTAATCTAAAGTCACACTCCCCTCCTCCTCTCTATCACAATAATTCAATTTAATTCAAGTTTTAGTTTTTGCCTAAAAGGTCTGAATTGTGAAACCTACAGTTGCTGCTGTTTGCAACAAGTGGGAAATAATATTTAAGACCTTTCTTGAATTGTAAGTTTCTTTTCATTAGAGGGAAATGAAATGAAGCTTTCTGAGGATCTGCAGACTCAGTGAGACAAACATCAGAGCAGACGTTACTAGAAGCGTCTCTGACTGGAAACATTAACGTTTGCAGACTGTTCGGTGTGTGTTTGACCTGCAGCACATGTTCCTGCTGTCGCTCTGCAGTCTGTCAGCTCACAGCTCACAGCTCAGGAAACTACTTCCTGTTCTCACTGATGAGCACAGAGAGATGAGACGTGTACCGGAAACAAACAACAAGACTTTAGAGAAATGACACAAAGAAAATAACCAGAAGGAAACGGAAATATCAAGCGGAGACGAGTCGAGTCAAACGCTGCAGAGATGAGATCAAACAAGAAGAGATGAGACTTCTAGGAAAGGAAAGAGGCTTCCTGGTGAATATTAGTTTGGTATTTAGATATCTGCTTGAACACCAAACAATACAAGAATGGATAAATATAGTCAATTATATTATGGAAACTTTCTCTCTCTGTCTCTAGTAAACCCTTACTACCAGATTTTGTCTTCCTGCCCCTTTAATTTTACTTTATATGCATGTTCTACTCCCTTCTTGTCTTTTAAACATGTATTATTATTGAATCTTTTCTAAGCTGTTCTGGACTCACCTGTCTCTCCTCTTATTGCTCTCATGCACTCTTTATCTCTCCCAAACTATATAAGGTTCATAAATCTTGAAAATGTAAAGATAGCAGAAGAGACGATATTAAAGGTTTGATGAATATTATAATCTGCAGTCCAAGAAGAAGAAGAAGAAGAAGAAGAAGAAGAAGAAGAGATCAAACATTGTTGATCCTTGGAGATAAATTCATGTTTCAGGAGCACAGAGACAGAATAAAGGAAGAGAGCCTGTAAAGATGTTTGAATGAAAGATGTGCTATAGATATGTGTTCATGCCGTCTGGTTAACAGTAAAGTCAGTCTGGAGATTGATTGTTGATATTTGAACTAAACTTTGTGCTCCATCAGAAGCTCCACCACCCGAATTCATCAACACACGTCACCATGGCAACAACTAAAAGAGAAAAGTGAAAATGTGTTTTCTGCAAAAGAGAAATGTGTCTGAATCCAGAGCGATGTGTCAGCTGTTCATCGGTCAGCAAACCCTAACCCTGAACATGAAGAGAAGAACGATTCATTCTAAATACTGAAGTAGAAGAATCGGTCTGAAGTTTTTAGAAGCAAACTAAAATAAAGCTGAAAGCAGCAATGAACAGGAAGTTGCTCCTCACAGTGCTGTATGTGGTTCATCAGAGTTATGACTTCCTGTTTTATGGAGCCACACCCACAAGGTATGAAAGATGTGAATCATTTTGAGAACTCTTCATCTCCAAGGTGTTAACATGATACTGACTGAGTTTAAAATGAGATTAAATCTGTAGGAGGAGTTTGTTAAAGTACGAGGGGCGGAAATGGCGCCAAAATCGCCAAAAAAATTCAAATTTGCGCCAAAAATTCAAATGAAAATGGCCGACTTCCTGTTGGAGTTAGGGTATGAGTCCAAGAGAGGAAAGGAGGGAGGAAAGAAGGAAGAAGGAAAGGAGGGAAGGAAGGGAGGAAGGACGGAAGGAAAGGAGGGAGGGAGGAAAGAAGGAAGGAGGTAAGGAAGGAAAGGAGGGAGGGAGGAAGGACGAAGGAAAGGAGGGAGGGAGGAAGGACGAAGGAAAGGAGGGAGGAAGGAGGGAAGGAAAGGAGGGAAAGAAAGGAGGGAGGGAGGAAAGAAGGAGGGAGGGAGGAAGGAAAGAAGGAAGGAGGGAGGAAAGAAAGCAAGAAGGACGGAAAAAAGGAAAGGAGGGAGGGAGGAAGGACGAAGGAAAGGAGGGAGGAAGGAAGTATGCATGCCAAAGTTTGTTTGTCTACGTCAATCTGGAACAAGGGGCTCAATCTTTCAAATGTTCCGCCCTCGTCAAAGAGTCCCCTTCCTTAACGAGACAGACAGATAACTAACCCTAACCCTTCCACACACTGAAGTCCAGAGGAGTCAAACTCATTTTCATAAGCCGGATCATTAAAAAGATGGAGGGAAGGAACGAAAAGAAGACAGAAAGAAAAAACGGAAGAGAGGAAGTAAGGGAGGATGGAAGGAAGTAAGGAAGGAAGGAAGAAAGGAAGGACAGAATGAAGGAAGGAAGGACACATGGAAGGACAGAAGGAAAGAGAGATATAAGGAAGAACGGGATGAAGGACAGATAGAAGGAAGGACAGAATGAAGGAAGGAAAAAAAAGAGGAAGGAAGGAGGGAAGAAAAGAGGGAAAGAAGGAAGAAAGGACGGACAGAAAAAAGGAAGGAAGGACACATGGAAGGACAGAAGGAAAGAGAGATATAAGGAAGAACGGGATGAAGGACAGATAGAAGGAAGGACAGAATGAAGGAAGGAAAAAAAAGAGGAAGGAAGGAGGGAAGAAAAGAGGGAAAGAAGGAAGAAAGGACGAACAGAAAGAAGGAAGGAAGGACACATGGAAGGACAGAAGGAAAGAGAGATATAAGGAAGAACGGGATGAAGGACAGATAGAAGGAAGGACAGAATGAAGGAAGGAAAAAAAAGAGGAAGGAAGGAGGGAAGAAAAGAGGGAAAGAAGGAAGAAAGGACGGACAGAAAAAAGGAAGGAAGGACACATGGAAGGACAGAAGGAAAGAGAGATATAAGGAAGAACGGGATGAAGGACAGATAGAAGGAAGGACAGAATGAAGGAAGGAAAAAAAAGAGGAAGGAAGGAGGGAAGAAAAGAGGGAAAGAAGGAAGAAAGGACGAACAGAAAGAAGGAAGGAAGGACACATGGAAGGACAGAAGGAAAGAGAGATATAAGGAAGAACGGGATGAAGGACAGATAGAAGGAAGGACAGAATGAAGGAAGGAAAAAAAAGAGGAAGGAAGGAGGGAAGAAAAGAGGGAAAGAAGGAAGAAAGGACGGACAGAAAAAAGGAAGGAAGGACACATGGAAGGACAGAAGGAAAGAGAGATATAAGGAAGAACGGGATGAAGGACAGATAGAAGGAAGGACAGAATGAAGGAAGGAAGGAGGGAAGAAAAGAGGGAAGGAAGGAAGAAAGGGAGGAAGGAAAGATGGAAGGAAAAGAACACAGGAAGAAAAGTGAGCCAGATTGGAGTATGAGAATAGGGTAAAACTACAATGAGTGTGATAAACATCATTAATATACATTTCCAACACGTGTATATGTCTCATAAAGCCTTCCTGAAACATATGGTCTTCTTCCCTTCCACCTCCCTCCTTTCCTTCCTTCCTCCCTCCCTCCTTTCCTCGTGTATATGTCTCATAAAGCCTTCCTGAAACATATGGTCTTCTTCCCTTCCACCTCCCTCCTTTCCTTCCTTCCTCCCTCCCTCCTTTCCTCGTGTATATGTCTCATAAAGCCTTCCTGAAACATATGGTCTTCTTCCCTTCCACCTCCCTCCTTTCCTTCCTTCCTCCCTCCCTCCTTTCCTCATGTATATGCCTCATAAAGCCTTCCTGAAACATATGGCTTACAAACATAGCTATCAGCCTAGCTTAAGCCTAGCTAAGCCCAGCCTAGCTTAAGCCTAGCTAAACCCAGGCTAGCTTAACATAGTAGGTTACATAGTGAGCAATCAATAACACTTAACCCTCGTGTCGTACTCCCGGGTCAAATTCACCCTGTCTGTTTTGACTGTTCCTTCCTTTCTTCCTTCCTCCCTCCCTCCTTCCTTCTTTCCTTCCTTACCTCCTTCCTTCTTTCCTTCCCTCCTTCCTCCCTTCTTTCCTACCTTCCCTCCTTCCTCCCTTCTTTCCTTCCTTCCCTCCTTTCCTTCTTCCTTCCTTCTTCCTTCCTCCCTTCTTTCTTTCCCTCCTTCCCTCCTTTCCTTCTTCCTTCCTCCCTTCTTTCTTTCCCTCCTTCCCTCCGGCCTTACTTCTTCCTTCCTCCCTTCTTTCTTTCCCTCCTTCCCTTCCTTCTTCCTTCCTCCTTACCTCCTTCTCTTTCTTTCCTCCCTCCTTCCCTTCTTCCTTCCTTTCCTCCTTCATCCTCCCTCCCTTCCTTCATCCTCCCTCCCTTCCTTCATCCTCCCTCCCTTCCTTCCTTGACTCGAGGACAACAGGAGGGTTAATACAAACATGGTTGAACTAGCCAAAATATAAGACAAAATATAAACACAAATATAAGCATCTTATTCAAACAGTACTTACAGACAACGCTTCTCTTAGTGATTCAAAGGAAGATGAATGTGGATGCTCGCCGAGGGGTTCAGTCCGGGCCACTTTCATTCCTGTTCCTTTCCTTCCTTCCTTCCTTCCTTCCTCCCTTCCTCCCTTCCTCCCTTTCTTCCTTCCTTCCTTCCTTCCTTCCTTCCTTCCATCTGTCCTTTCTTCATTCGCTCCTTCCTTTCTTCCTTCCATCTGTCCTTACTCCCTTTCTTCCTTCTGTTCTTCCTCCCTCCAGTCCTTCCTTCCTTTTGCCTGTCTTTCCTTCCTTCCCTTCTTATTTCCTTCCTTTTCTTCTATTTCCTTCTCTCCTTTAGTGATTCAAAGGAAGATGAATGTGGATGCTTTAACCGCTCAGTTCACAATGTGCCTTCTATCAAAGAGTGAAAAGAGAAGAACAAGATGGCTGCCTACAGGGGTCAAAGGGCAAGCCATGAGGCCCACATAATGCAAACCAGAATAAGCACCACCTAGTGGCTGCAGAATGAACTCAAAGTATTTTGGCTTTCCCCAGACCATAACAGCAAAGTTTCAGTTTTTGAGAGTTTTTCGGGACATTGAATCCGTCAGAAATGTTTTTGTTTTAGGAGAAAAAGAAGAAAAAGAAAAAGAATAAATCCTTCAGATGCAGTTTGGATTCACACTGTTGCTGTTCAGACTTAATGAACTAACATCAGCTGCTGTGTTGCATTAAAGAAGCAGCTTGCTGTGGATCTATAAAACTCCATTACCAGTGAAGCACCAACAGAGAAGAGAGGAATTATAAAAGTTATCCAGTCTGCTTCCTTCCTCCCTTCCTTCCTTCCTCCCTTCCTTCCTTCCTTCCTTCCTTCCTTCCTTCCTCCAGTCCTTTATCCAGTTTGCTTCAAGACAAATAACACAGAGCTGGAAACAACCTCAGTCCTGCTGAGTAAGAGAAAAACCTCCCTCCTTTCCTTCCTTCCTTCCTTCCTTCCTTCCTTCCTTCCTTCCTGATGACACACCCACTGACCAGAACCTCAGTCCTGCTGAGTAAGAGAAAAACCAGCCGGACAAAGAAGTGGAAACCCTAACCCAGGGATGTCAAACATGAGGCCCGTGGGCCAGATCCGGCCCGCCGAGGTGTCTAATCCGGCCCACTTTCCTTATTCCTCCCTTCCTTCCTTTCTGTCTTCTTTTCCTTCCTTCTTTCCTTCCTTCCTTCCCTTCCTTCCTTTCTGTCTTCTCTTCCTTCCTTCCTTCCTGTCTTCTTTTCTTCCTTCTTTCCTTCCTTCCTTCCTTTCCTTCCTTTCTGTCTTCTCTTCCTTCCTTCCTGTCTTCTTTTCTTCCTTCTTTCCTTCCTTCCTCTTTTCCTTCCTGTCTTCTTTTTCTTCCTTCTTTCCTTCCTTCCTGTCTTATTTTCCTTCCTTCCTTCCTTCCGTCTTTCATTCCTGTCTACTCTTCCTTCTCCTCCTTCTATTCCTTACTTTCTTCCTTCTATCTGTCCTTCCTCCCTTTCTTCCTTCCATCTCTCCTTCCTTCCTTCCTTCCTTCCTTCCTTCCTTCCTTCCTTCCTTACTTCATCTTTTTAATGATCCGGCCCACGTGAGATTATATTGAGCATTATGTGGCCCTTGAATGAAAATGAGTTTGACACCCATGCCCTAACCCTTCCATCATTTCTACTTTGTGAGCTCTGCAGCTTCATAATGCAAAAAGTTTCTCTCCTAAACTAAAGTATAATTCCCGGCGTGTTGAGAACATTTCAGTAGCAGCTCACCTGAAAACTGAAACTCAGACAACAGATTCAGAGAAGAGAAGAACACGAGCACAGAGATGCTTACAGGAGTCCTTCAGGTGAATCCTCTTCTGCTGACTCAGCACCAGAATCGCTTTAAGACATCCAAATGAAATATTTAGTGAATATGTTGAAGCTCTCTGGCTGCATAGATTCACTCTGATCCTCTGGAGCTTCTTCTTTACTGGGAGATCAGTGTCTGGAGCTTCTTCTTTACTGGGAGATCAGTGTCTGGAGCTTCTTCTGTACTGGGAGATCAGTGTCTGGAGCTGAACCCTATTAACCATTTCCCAGACTGTATGAATCCCTTCCTGTGAACAGACTCTGATGACACACCCACTGGCTTTATTGTCTCCAACCTCAGAACCTCAGTCCTGCTGAGTAAGAGAAAAACCAGCCGGACAGAGAAGTGGAAACCCTAACCCAAATGAAATATTTAGTGGATATGTTGAAGCTCTCTGGCTGCATAGAGAAACTCATATCTCCAGGGGGGGGGGGGGGGGGGGGAACGACATATTTACTGTAAAAAAAAAAAACCTTATTTAGATACAAAATGGTGAAGTGAGGTGATGGAAGGATCTCAGGAGGAGAAGAGATAAATATTTACTGAGATTTGTGACAACAGCGATTTACTGCTCCGACTCCAGAAACAGGAAATAAAACAGCTTCTCTCTGCAGCAGCTTCTCATGAATCTGCTTCACCGGGTTTCACTTCTGAATATTTGAGCCTTTAAAAGTTCCTTAATTCAGAAGTTTCACTGAGTCAGCAGTTTGTTAGGACTTTATATCTGTCACTGAACATTTCCTCTAATCATCTGTATTTATTTTAATTTTATTTTAACACGTTCTTAATTATATCTTATTTCATAGTTTAAACCTTTTTAGTTGCTGGAAGTGTTTTAATTTTCATTATGAAGAACTTTGTAACAGTGTTTTAACTCTGAGTGAGCAAAGAAGGAAGGAAGGAAGGAAGGAAAGGAAGAAAGGAAAAGAAAATGAAGGAAAGGTGGAAGGAAGGAAGGAAAGGAAGAACGGAAAAGAAAATGAAGGAAAGGTGGAAGGAAGGAAGGAAGGAAGGAAGGAAGGAAGGAAGGAAAGGAAGAAAGGAAAAGAAAATGAAGGAAAGGTGGAAGGAAGGAAGGAAGGAAGGAAGGAAAGGAAGAAAGGAAAAGAAAATGAAGGAAAGGTGGAAGGAAGTAAGTAAGTAAGTAAGTAAGTAAGTAAGTAAGGAAGGAAGGAAGGAAGGAAGGAAGGAAAGGAAGAAAGGAAAAGAAAATGAAGGAAAGGTGGAAGGAAGGAAGGAAGGTAGGATGGAAGGAAACAAAGAAGGAAAGAAGTAAGAAAGGGAGGAAGGAAAGAAGGACAGATGACAAGAGGATATAGGAAGGACAAGAAGGCAGGAAGGAAAGTGGGCCGGATTGGACGCCTTGGCGGGCCGGTTCTGGCCCACGGGCCGCATGTTTGACACCCCTGACATAAATGAATAAGCTCAGTGATAATAAGTGTTGGTAAGATGATGAATTAATAAACCAGTTAAACTAGATTTAAAAGCAGCATCAGGTTAAAACAGCAGCAGATAAATTCAGACCTCCGCAGCAAGACATCATGGAGGTTACGCCTCAATATCATTAATATATTAATACAAGATTTACATTTAGTACTTTTGTTGCTTTTATATCATTTAAATGACATTTAAACCATTTTATACCAAAAGTCAGACTGAATGCTCCTGAACATGTCAAATGGTGTAACCACAAAAGAATGATAGATATTAAATATGTGATCAGCTACAGTGTGTTTAAGTGGACTTATACTAATAATGACTTCATTTAAAACATGTAAATGTTTCCTGGTCTCCATGGTAACCAGATGAAATGTAATATTTAGAACAATTGTATTCCATTAGCTTTATTTAATATAAAAGTTATAATGTAAGATCACGCCTAACTAGTTGATATGGTGTTAGGTAGGAAGGAAGGAAGGAAGGAAGGAAGGAAGGATGTAAGATCATGCCAAACTAGTTGATATGGTGTTTTATTAAAGTTGAATTATTTGGTACAAAGTTTTTATGGTTACACCACTTAGACATTTTTACCATACTCCTCTAATATATTCTCTCTAAATGGATTAAAAGCAGAAATTTGATGCTGGGTCCACAAAAAAAGAATGTGTGAAGTTATTCATACGTTTATTTTCACATTTTAACCCTTTAAATTTAAATAAACCACATGGAGACACTAAACAAACATCACTGACTCTTCTACATGAGTTTCTTCTCAGATCCAGATTCTTCATTCTGGCTCTAAACAGTGATTCACATCTCAGCTGACTCACAGTCTCGGAGACGTTCAGATGGTCAAACATTGAACTTATTCTCCCATCAGGACGTTTTTTTCTCTCAGTTTGAGGAAAGTAACACACACACACACACACACACACACACACACACACACACACACACACACACACACACACACACACACACACACACACAAAGAGGAGATAAAATCTGTCTCCAAACTTAAACTTGCTGAAGAAGCTCTTTTCCTCCATCGTCCTCTTCCTCCTGCTGCTGCTACTGCTGCTCTTTTTGGGCTTTTCCTCTGAAGTGTGTGTGTGTGTGTGTGCGTGTGCATGTGTGTGTGTGTGGGTTGGTGGGTGGGTGGGTGGAAGAGATGAGTTGTTTGTGCCATGCTCCTTTAAATCAAAGGCGAGGGGGGGGGGGGGGGGGGGAGGCTGTGCTTTAATCATATTTCACGCCGACCTCACTTATCTTCCTCGCCTGTTGTTTAAGGGCTGTCACTGCAGATATACCGGCCTCAGTGTGACTGCTACAGTACGGGGAGTCCACACACACACACACACACACACACACACACACACACACACACGGTGGAGAAAGTGAATGTATATTTTTTCATGTACTCACAAACTCGCGGCAAACAAATGATGTAAAGCAGGGGTGTCAAACATGCGGTCCGTGGGCCAGAACCGGCCCGCCAAGGGGTCCAATCTGGCCCACTTTCCTTCCTTCCTTCCTTCCATATTTCCTTCCTGTCTTTTTTTCCTTCCTTCCATATTTCCTTCCTGTCTTTTTTTCCTTCCTTCCATATTTCCTTCCTGTCTTTTTTTCCTTCCTTCCATATTTCCTTCCTGTCTTTTTTTCCTTCCTTCCATATTTCCTTCCTGTCTTTTTTTCCTTCCTTCCATCTTTCCTTCCTGTCTTGTTTTCTTCCTTCCTTCCTTCCTTCCCTTTCTTCCATATTTCCTTCCTGTCTTGTTTTCCTTCCTTCCTTCCTTCCTTCCATCTGTCTTTCTTCCCTTTCTTCCATATTTCCTTCCTGTCTTCTTTTCCTACTTCCTTCCCTCCTTCCTTCCTTCCTTCTTGTTAATGATCCGGCCCACATCAGATCAAATTGGGCTGTATGTGGCCCTTTAATGAAAATGAGTTTGACACCTCTGATGTAAAGTATAAAAGCAGGAGTCCAGGCTGAGCCGGCTGACAGGACGACAGCCTGGTAGAATCTGTGAGCTCGGGATGTGAAGGAATCAACAACGTGTTAACATTCGTCACATGTTCGAGGCGAGCCTGCAGTTCGTAAAGTGTTGAATGTGTCTGTGTGGCGATGAGCAGCAGGATGAAGCTGATTCACACGCTGGATGGAGAGCAAGGTGATGAGTCAAAGTTACAATTTCTCCCTAGAGAGACCAATAAAGTATCCTAATACTAAAATTAAATATTATTAAGACTACAGCTTTGAAAGGTAAACTTTTAAATAGAAGGTAAAATCCACAATTCTCCTTCTGTGTTGTTGGAGAGAAAATTATACATTAGTAATATTAATTAATAATAATATACAGGGCACCATCTGGAGATCAGACCCAATAACCAAGCAGTAAAATATATGATGGTTAAGGACTATTGTCTATAATCCAGGCGGGGAGTTCAGGTCCTCTGAAATGAGGCCAACCAGGAAGTAACTTAGAGCTGCATTCTGTCAAAAGGCCACCAGGGGGCGACCGTCTCTATACAAGTCAATGGAGAAGTAACTTAGAGCTGCATTCTATCAAAAGGCCACCAGGGGCCGACCGTCTCTATACAAGTCAATGGAGAATTCACCAACTTCTCACTTGATTTCTAACCTCAGTAAACGTTTTCAAAATGTGTTTATGGTCTCAATCGCTAGTTTAAAGCCTTCTTCAATGCAGTATGATGTTCATTTGGGACATTTTGGCCTCCCTGATTTTATATGTGACGATAAAGCAGGGTATGCATTAGGGGGCGTGGCTACGTCCTGATTGACAGGTTGATTGACCAATGTCCTCCAGATCCAGCCCTCGTAACCATAGCAACCTCCCCGCTCCGCCCATGGCCCCGCCTCATGCCCATATAAGTAGAAACCATGTTTTTATTTTTCCCAGCATGCACCTGAAATTTTCAAGATGGTGCTGCCTAGATTAGAAACTATTGGCTTCCGAGCAGCAGTCCACAAACCAATGGGTGACGTCACGGATGTTAGGTCCATTTCTTTTATACAGTCTATGGTTTAATATTAAAATATGAAGGCCTCACACGAGCATGTTGGGATATTAGCAATAATTGTAATTATCAGATATAATTATATATTATTAAATCAAGAAATCATGAATATTAATTAATAATTAAACCAACAATAAGGTAGTCTTATGTACTGAGTGGTTCAGTGAACAGTGTTTAGTCTCTTCCTCTAACCTAAATTATGTCTAAACTCAAACCTCTAACACAGAATCTAAAGCATGCAGTATTTTCCAGTTGAGTCCCAAAGTATAAATATAGAACTGGAAAATGTGCTGAATGAGTTCTTTAAGACAAACCTGAGAAAATATGAATCTGCCCTTTAATATCTAGTTTGCACGAGATAGAAATAAATATCATCTTTCAGGACTCTGCAGAATCTGTACATCCAACCAGGGGTCAAACTAACTCCAATAACAGTGTGTGTCTGTGTGTGTGTGTGTGTGTGTGTGTGTGTGTGTGTGTGTGTGTGTGTGTGTGTGTGTGTGTGTGTTTTCAGCTTCATTTGCTCAGTCCCAAGAAGACAATCCATCATACAACAAACATGTTCTATCCTGGCAGCTGAAATGGCCAGCGAGAGCACACACACACACACACAGTAAACACCATTCCAGTAACAGGAAAACATCACCCCCCCCTCCCTTACCTCCAAAAAAAAGGTGAATTACTACGAGCAAACAACAAGGACACAAACACAGCCATCAATTTAACAGCAGACTGAGGAGAAAACAACACGTGAACTTCTGCAGCGCTGACATCATCAGAGCTGAGAGAGGAAGAGCATCGGTCTGCGTCCAGGAAGCTGCAGCAACAGCATGCATCAAAACACAAACGCAGATCATCACTAAAGGTCTTGTTCCACACAGAGCACATGTAGGGTTATATGTGTTTATAAACTAAATGAGATCAAATGTATATTCACTCTTCTAATTAAGCTTTGCCTCTCAACCACATTGAGCCTCGTGCATCTTACTCTTTTCTCTATGAGGTTTGTTCATATAAATGTTCCAAAAACACGAAACCCTTAATAATCACAAATGTGAATTAAATCTCTGGTTTCAGCCTGGATGAATGTTTATTGGATGTCCTTCCATACATTATCCCATGTTACCCCTCACAGGAAGTAATCCATGACCCATTTACAGGAATATTCACGGGATTTTACTAAGTTACATTTTGACTCTCATTATTTATCCTAAAGATCAGTTTAATAAAGTTTGTGCAGCAGCAGTTCCCACTTCCTTCTGAGTAATGAGTAAATCCTTTGGTATGAAACACACCCTGAGTCATTGTGACATCAACAAGCTCCGCCCCTCACCTGGCTCACCTGAGACAAACCAGGAAACAGTTTATTGTTCCTTCTCTCTAAAGAGACACACAGACTGAGAAACAGACACAGATCAGATTCACCTTCAGACCGACTACTGTGAGTAAAATTGTCTTTCTTATTGAGGCTTTTTTTGGTTATTATTACTGAATTATGTTTGAAAGGGTAAACCAATAAGAGTTTTAAGTTGGAGTGTTTTGTTTTTTTGTGGACTGTTCTTCAGACTCTTTGGGATTTCTGGGATGAATTGTGTTTATGTTGATTCAGTGTGAAGGCAGTAAGTTAAGTATTGTTGCTTCAGTCTGCATCCTTTGTAAACTGACTAAACTACTGACTGAGTACAAACTGCAGCACAGAGACCTGACTGACTCCTTAAAAACACAAAAAGTCAAAAGCAGCAACGATCTGATGCTGCAAGACTTGCTGTGTGTGGCAGTAAAGACTGTCGGTGCCACCAGAGGGCGCCACAACAAGTTCATCAGTGTGCCGTCATTTCTTATAAGTGTTGGTACTGTCCTTTTTGTTTTTGGAAATATGTCAAATCTTAAATAAATCATCCAGAACAATATTCACTCCTTTGTGTTTCTATAGTTCCTGTAAAGTTTTCACACTAACAGCTGAACAGAACTTCTCCTCTGAATGAGAGTTTATTTTATAAGCTTCATGCAGGTCATGATGTTCTGTACTGTACACATTAAATCACATAAAACCTGTTAATCATTCATCTTTACAGCTGATGGTTGGTGTATTGTTGAACTTTGGACTGAAACACACCCTGTGTTACTGTGAAGCTACAACATTTATCAGAAGAGATCTGACAAAGCTCCGCCCCTCACCTGACTCACCTGAGACAAACCAGGAAACAGTTTATTGTTGGTCTCTAAAGAGACACACAGACTGAAAAACAGAGCATCAGATTCACCTTCAGACCAAACTAACAACTTCCTCTGAGTGAGTACAGCTACAGGAGAGAAAAGTGGAAAACTAGAACTCTGCTGCTTCAACCTGCTGACTCTCCACACACTGAAAGTGAGTTTGACTAAAAACTGGAGTCACACTGAAAGTAAATGTCAGTGAAGTTAGTAGAGGAGGGAGGGGAGCCATGACTGACTGTACTTTCTGTCTGCTGTGTTTTCAGCTTCACTCAGAGACTAAATGGCTTCCAGATCAGAGGAGGATCTCTGCTGTCCGGTCTGTCATGAGGTCTTTAGAGATCCTGTTCTTCTGTCATGTAGCCACAGCTTCTGTAAAGACTGTCTGAAGAGCTGGTGGAGACAGAAACCAACACATGAGTGTCCAGTTTGTAAGAGAAGATCTTCAAAGGAGCAACCACCTGTTAGTCTGGTGTTAAAGAACCTGTGTGAGTCCTTCTTACAGAACAGAGATCAGAGAGCTTCAGATGCTCTCTGCATTCTGCACTCTGAGAAAATCACACTCTTCTGTCTGGACCATCAGCAGCCAGTGTGTGTCATCTGCAGAGATTCAGAAAAACACATCAACCACAGATTCAGACCCATCAATGAAGCTGCACGACAACACAAGAAGGAACTTGAGGAAACTCTGAAGCCCTTAAAGAAGAAGTTAAAGGTTTGTGAAGAAGTTAAAGTGAAGTTTGATCAAACAGCAAAACACATTAAGGTCCAGGCCCAACACACAGAGAGGCAGATTAAGGAGCAGTTTAAGAAGCTTCACCAGTTTCTAGAAGAGGAAGAGGAGGCCAGGATGGCTGCTCTGAGGGAGGAAGAGGAGCAGAAGAGTCAGATGATGAAGGAGAAGATGGAGGCTCTGAGCAGAGAGATGGCAGCTCTTTCACACACAGTCAGAGCCACAGAGGAGGAGCTGAGATCTGGAGACGTCTCATTCCTGAACAACTACAAGGCTGCAGTGGAAAGAGTCCAGCGCTGCCCCCTGCTGGATGATCCACAGCTGCCCTCAGGAGCTCTGATAGACCAGGCCAAACACCTGGGCAACCTGGCCTTCAACATCTGGAACAACATGAAGGAGATGGTCTCCTACACTCCTGTCATTCTGGATCCAAACACTGCTTATCCAAAACTCATCCTGTCTGAAGATCTGACCAGTGTGAGATGTGGAGGAGAGAAACAGCTTCCTGATAATCCAGAGAGGTTTGACTTCTTCTTATCTGTCCTGGGCTCAGAGGGCTTTAACTCAGGGACTCACAGCTGGGATGTCGAGGTTGGAGACAGTAAATCCTGGTTACTGGGTGTGTTATCAGAGTCTGTTGAGAGGAAGGGAGAACTAAAGTCTGGATTATGGACAATACGGTTCTATAATAATAAGTACTTAGCATATTCACCACCAGCTCTCTACACTTATCTCTCAGTGAAGAAGAAGCTCCAGAGGATCAGAGTGAATCTGGACTGGAACAGAGGAAATCTGTCGTTCTCTGATCCTGATACTAACACACACATACACACCTTCACACACACTTTCACTGACACACTGTTTCCATACATTCACACTGATGATGAACTGAAGATTTCTCCACTGAAGGTCTCTGTGACAGTGAATCACAGCAGTTAGAGATGATGATGATGATGATGATGATGATGATGATGATGATGAATATATAAATATACTCTACATGTAAAATACTGATATTAAATCAAGTTTTGATGTATTAACTTGTAATTGTTGTACATTGGTTCAGATAGTTTGGTATGTGTTGGGTATGGGTTAGGGTTAGGGTTTGTGGATCTCTTGCATGTCATCTGCATCATTTTGTACAAGAAACTAAACATTTGTGACAGTTTTTAATTCAATCTTGTTGTAACATTGGCTCAAAATAACAGATTGTCAAAGTTAACCTGATGTTGTGTTGCTGCTTTATTTCTCAACTTTAACAAAGGGACTTTTAGTGTGGAAGCATGTTGTTGAGTTTGGTGCAGTTAAATGTGTATTTACTGTTTGAGTTTTATGTATTTTTAAAGTCCATCTACTGATATGAACTGTAATGTAATCTTGGAATTCAGCGCTATATAAATAAAGATTGATTGATTGATTGATTGATTGATTGATGAACATCATTTCTAGGAGAAAGAGCTTCTGTCCAAATGAGGATTGACAGTGAGAAAAGTCTTGAGGACATTTGAAGGCTGTAGTCACTGAATGCTTTCTGTGTGAAAACGATGCAAACGTGTCACAGTTTGATCCATAATTGTTGCTGTTGAGTCGACTGTGTGAAGAGTTTTAACATGTGGACTCAGTATTGATCCCTGCAGGTAACCAACAGTAGTTGAATTATATGCAACTGCGGACTTGGTCTACTTCGTTCGAAAGCTCTGTAGAAGAAGCCTTGAATGTGCATTTTTAGTTCCTTAAAGGCTGTGTAAAGTGAATTCAGACATTTTCTTCTAAACACATTAAATAGGTCATAAATGTATTTCTATAAAAAGGTTAAAAAGCATTTCAACCATTTAGATTTGAATTGTGGAGCTAGGATTAGCATAAACCCGCCCCTGCTGCTGTAGAGGTAGAAATACATTCAGCACACACTACTACTACTACAGTCTACAGTTAGCCAGTTAGCCAGTTAGCTGAGTTAGCACTACTACTACTACAGACTACAGTTAGCCAGTTAGCTGAGTTAGCACTACTACTACTACAGTCTACAGTTAGCCAGTTAGCTGAGTTAGCTGCCGAGCTAGCCACTAAGCTAGCCGTAGCGCTCAGACGTAGCGTCCATGTTTCTGGTAGAGGTGGTGACTTTGATTGACAGGTGACACTTGGTAGGGGGCGAGGCTTCAGCGGAGTCAGAGCCCACAGCGTCATTTCATATATTTGCCGTTTTTTTTAAATCATTGAAATTTGGCAGGGTGGTTAACAACACACTTTTCTGTGGTATGTCAAACTCAGAACAAATATTTATTCATAAACTGTCCTGCTACTTTCTCTCGCATTGTTTACTTTCCTCCTTGGTATCGGCTGTCATGGTCTGCATGTACAGAAAGGGGAAACATACTCTCACTTCAGTATCCTAGGGTTGAATTTAAGGTCTCAGCCCCCTCTGTGAAATTTTAGAGTCAGCAACACACAGCATCACTTCAAACCACAATAACCACTCTGTCTGACATAAGATAAGCAAACTTATTAGTATTACATTATGTCTGATTAAAGTTGATTAGCAAAAAGGGTACAAAACCTCACAGTACTAAAGTTACCAAATATTACTGTAAAATCTTTGTCAACTAAAACACACATTGTTTTACTGTTGTAGTAACCAGCTTCCAAAATACACTTCACCAGTAACTAGAACACTATTTAAGCTTTTACTGCATACATGAACACTTTTACTTTTATTTTACATTATATAAAATATTACATCTGTATAACATGGTGCATTGATTTGAATGAGCAGCTATTAACAATTAACACATAGCTCCACACTAACTCTGATGCTCACTCCCTCATAATCTGAAGTGAATCTACACCCACATGTGGCTGAGTAGTTGTTTCAAAGCAGATGTTCAGAAGCTTCAATACTAACAGATGAAACCACTGATAGTAAGGCCGCCATTTTGTGTCATTGTTTACTGACGGGAGCGAACAAAACTCTGTCGCTCCATTTGAATTCAGAAAGTTTCTATCACACAGTTTTCTACCTTAAACTTGTTGGTGTGAAGCTCATCAGAGAGGTTTAAAATGTCCTTAGTGATACGTTGAGACACGTTTACACACATGAATAACCTGCTTTATAAAAGGAAACGCAGAGACAGAAAATCATCAACTCACTGAGAGCTGGATTCATCATCACACTGATCATCGTTGCCATATTGTGATTTCTGATGTTCCAAAAACACTTAAAAATAAGTCCCAGTGTGCCGGCAGTCCATCACCCCCCTGCTCCTTCAGTACCCGGCCATCGTGGTCAGCCATATTTCCTGTGTTGCTAGTAATGGTGGTGAAAGCCATTTGTCACAACAAGTTCACAGTAGCTGCAGGAAATCTCAGAGGAACAAAAGAGGATGTCAAGAAATAAATGATTGCCACCTTGATCCCAGCTGGCCACCAATCTTTCCCCTCACCACTTCTCTGAAACCTGTGGCACCGGCAGGCCTCCGAAATCCATACATTTCAAATGAAACAGTCATTGTTCCCCGAGATTAATACGTCTCGCCGGTAGTAATACAGGAAAAGCTTGATGTACCTGTCAGAGCCAGGCAGAAAAATACATGACAGAGAAAAGAAACACAAGTTTGAAATGATCTTTGAGTGGAGGAGCTGTGTTCTCGCCTCGGGTTTCATCTCTAACATTACAGCCGAATGAATGAAATTACGATTTAATATGGATTTTATTTGTTACTGCGAGGAATTTCAAACACTGTTTTTGTAATAAAGATGCCTCAGATCTGACAGTGTAAGCAGTAAATCTGATCAGCATATGTGCAGTTATTATAAAACCAGCAGAAACAGGATGAAAAGTTGCAGCTAATTAAAAATAATGAGCTGTTAAAATCGTCCCTGTAACAGCCGGATGATAATAGATATATTAAACTGACTAACGCTGAAACACATGTGGTGAACAGGTGATGTGTTTCATACAGGAGACAGCAGCAGGCCGTTCTGTCTTAAACAGGTTTATATTCATTTTTTCATTTAAATGTTCATTGTTCAGGATAAAACTTTCTTATAAAAACTTCAATAAAATTACCCGTTCACAAAACACAGGAGGCGTAACTAGGGGCGACAAGCCATTGCAGCTCTAATTAATTTAACTCAGAGTCTTTATGCAGACTACAGTTCAGTCAGGAACACTCATCATAGATTAAATCATTTATTGCAACAAACTTGGCGCTGGAGGCTCCACACTAAGCTGCTCCCTGGATTAGCTAGCAGCATGCTGAGCTAAAAACAGGGAGCGCAATTCAAAACCCCCCAAACTAACAAGGAGCCCAACGCCAAGCACAGTGAACGCCTGTGCTAAGCATCAGCCTGACCTCAGAACTCATACATGAATTTGGATGCAGCAGAGGCCATTCTTGTCACAACTGAACTAGGACTTGAACCCAAATGCACGACTCTGAGACAAAGTACAAAAAGCAAAAACAAAAAGTCACTCTTACAGAGGAATAAATACTCAAAGTACACAAATAAAAATCACTCGCCGAAAGGAAAACCTGTAGAAACAAACATCACTCTTTCGAGGAAAACCAACAAAGAAACAGCACAAAGACAAAGTATAATATAATATATATTAAGCAAGGCTAAAACATCAAGGTAAAAAACGTAACACAGAATTCAAAACCTGACTTGGAATTGATAGAGATTTTAATTATGCAGCTCATACATCAATGCAGAGAGCAGACAGGAGTCCAGGATGTCTTGTATTGAAAAGGTTTATTTACTTGGCCAAGGAGAAGTGAATGAATGATCAGTACGTTATGTTCTGATGCTCCTTCAATTCTGGAGTTTCTCTCCTCCGGGACTTTGAACCAAACAGATTGAGCCATGCCCAAATATGGTCAGATCCAACACATCTACAATATACAGACTTTAGTCTACTGGTCTATAGACAAAACATTGCTTAGACCTCTCTCAGGACCTTTGTCCTCCATCCAACACTATATCAAACCTTTGACTCCAGTTGCCTCTACCCCATTCAGGGAAAACAGTCAAACACATATCTGACCTCGGCTGCTATAGCAACACAATCAGGATGCCTCCTGTTCTCCCCAAAAGGAGCAGACTCACTGCTCACCACTATCTAAGAGGAGACAGTGTCTAACCCTATCATTTGGTGAGGCCTTGCTATGACTGCAGAGCCTAGTTTGACCTAGAACATATTAATGATTAAAAAGCCCCTAACAGGAATAACGTGGCTGGTTCTCTGATAAGGAGACGAACCGGCACAGGACGAAGGGAAACGCAGACTATATACACACACACAAGGTAATGGGAAACAGGTGGAAACAATCAGACCAGTGGGAAACACACAAGGGGAAGGAGGAAGTTACCTGAAACGAGAGGAGAGTTAGATTTCAAATTAAAACAGGAAGTGACGAGACAGACAAAACTAAACATAACTTCTTCTTGGACATGACACTTCTACTGTTATCTAGATCTAGCGGTGTCGAAGCTTTCATCAAAGTTTAATGATTAGTCAAATGTCTTTTGAGGCTGCATATAAATGTTAAGCTAGATATACCTATATAGTGTTTAAATGCAGGTGAATGAAGTTTGGAAATCAGTATAGAAAGCTGCTATTGAAATGTTGGAATTTAAATTTTGGCATCCAATTATTGTTTATGCGTATGCGTGCGTCGTTTACATGATTTCTTATATTTCGAAGGCAGAAAGAGAGATAGGATTGTTGCTGTCTGACTTCAGCTTTACAGACTGCTTCTGAGAGGGATGTAAGCATTCAACCTGAGATATAAGTTAACAACATGCAGCATTTATTATCACAGTACTTCAGAGTCTTTAACATTCAGACGTTCATAACATTCAGGTCTGAAAGAAGCTTCAGGGTTAAAATGAATCTGGTGACAGAACAGACACAAAAAAATAGAAAAAACAAATCAAACAAATCAGAAAATCCTTTTTTTCTTTCATCAAATATGATCTTAAACTAAAGAAAAACAGAATAAACAAACATTTCTCTGCATGTTTGTCTGCAGTGTTTGTTTTAGTGTGTGTGTGTGTGTGTGTGTGTGTGTGACAGTAATCCTTCATTGTCATTCATGGTCATCGTCTGCTCTCAGTGAGGCAGCTTCTCTAAATTGATTTGTTGTACCAATCTCACCAGAACATAATTGACCATCAGACATTTGGACCAAATCTCCTGAAAACCTCGGAGGCAGCAGCTGAAATCCAATCGTAGTCCTGAGGAGCCGTTCCTCTGTTCCTCTGCAGCAGATAAGCAGGAAAAAACAAACACTTTCAAGCTTACAACTTCACTTATTTTAACTTGTTATTGCTGATCTCATCAGTCGTCCTGTAAAAGCTGACGTTGTTTTTACCACAATGCTGTAAAGAAACCACTAAATGTCATGCAGCATATTTCTGAACAAAGAGACAAAGCCTGATGCAGAAATCACATTATGTGGATGAATGAAGCTACAGTGTGTTGGGGCTTGGTTAAAGGTTTAGTACTATAGTGTGGCACCAGCCTGGAAAACAAAGCACATTGCTTCAGTCTTGTTAAATATACTGAGCTATGAATTTGGATCTGTGGTTAATAATGAACTTCATAACTATAACCAAATACTAACCCTAACCCTCTATAACAAGCTAAGGTTGAAGAGACAAATCACACAATCTAAATCTTAGCTAAAATGTAGTGGAAGAGTAAAAACACTAATCAGCTGTTCCTTTTTACAGATGTGTGTTAAAAGGTTGCAGCAGTTTGGTTAAAACCTCTTTAATGTGTGGCTCTTAGTTTAAGGTGAAGTGAGGTTAGTTTCTGGATGTGACACAGCTAGATATCTACTGTGGAAGACTAGCTGTGTGGAAATTAAAGACTTTTGGGAAATTGGGAATATTCATTTCAGCACAATTTCAGAAAATAATGAATTTTCTGAAATTGTGCTGAAGTGAATTTTGCACAGTTATGAATAATTGCTAATGAAATTCTGCCTCACACGGTAAACCATCTTATTGGTGCTTGGTTAAAGGTTTGACTAGTCAATTGATTCAGTCTTATTAATTATCCTGGTTATCAATAACTAGTTAAGGTTGCAGTAACACTCACTTTGCCCTGAGCTGCTTGTTGAGGAGGGGGAGCTCTGGTCTGCAGGAAGTTGAGTTTCTAAAGGGAATATTTCCCTGGTTAGTCTTTAAACATGTGGTCAACTGGTGAGACGTAATAATTTATATATGACTTAGTTTATGTTTACTATTCAAGGCAGATGGTCATCCACCTGCAGTCTAGTTCTGCTTGAGGTTTATATTGCACAGTAAGAGTCGAGACCTGTGTAACAACCCCAGTCCGGATTGACCAACCAGTGTCAGAAGCGAAGTGAAAACACAACAGGCTGAAGTTTTAACAATGTTTTATTGAGTCTAATAAATATGCTAAAAAGGATTAAAAAGTGGGCCAAGGCCTGGGGGTCTAAGGGTCAGGGGAGAAGAGTCTGTCCTGTGTGTGCCGGGAATCTCACACACAGGACAGTCTGTCTGACAATCTCTGTCTGGAGCTGCTTTCCAGCGCGGCTCAGATATATGGTGACCCAGCAACAATCTCTCACACCCGGACACTCCACAGAGGAGAGGAGAACACAAGCTGAGAACAACATGACCTCAAACACGACACAATACAAGACCCAATGGTTGCCAGGAGAGAACACATGATCATCAGAGTCTGGACCTGCTCAGAGGAGAGGAAAACACAAGCTGGCTGCTTTAATGGCACCTCCCAAGCACACCTGTATTTCATCACCCATCACCAGTGCAATTAACCCCAAACCAAAACCACACACACACACACACACACACATACTGTTCAAATATATAATCACTACATGATACAGGTCTGCCGTTACACTTGCTCTATGTAAAGGTTCACAAAAACTAATAATTAGTTACAGCCATGATTACTCCTTTATATTTCCTTATTTACATACTGTACATGGTTCTTCTTTCTCTCCTGCAGAGAAACACTGATCCAAATGTTTTAAACTCAGATTATCTGCTGACACACATGATCAGAAAACCCAATCGTCTCTTTTTTCTTTGTGTCTGATCTGTGAAGCTCACTGTGAAACTCTGCAGCAGGCATCAGTGTGCAAATAATAAACTGAGTCAGCAAAGAAAGGAACTGGCAGCAGAAACATGTGATGATTACAAACACAAACAAGCAAACAGACAAGTCAAGTGTTTCCCATCAGAGCTGATACCTGATCGGTGTTGAAGCTTTTAAGGCTGCATATAAACGTTAAGCTAGATATACATATATAGTGTTAAAATGCAAGTTAATGACGTTTGGAAATCAATATAGAAAGCTGCTATTGAAATGTTGGAATTCAAATTTTGACATCCAATTATTGTTTATGCGTATGCGTGTGTCGTTTACATGATCTCTTATATTTCAAAGGCACAAAGAGAGATAGGATTGTTGCTAACTAATATCCATAGAGAAGCTTTAAAGGACGGGAATAAAGAGGCATTGAGAAGTCAAGGCAGTGTTAATCTACATAACAGAGATGTGTGTGCTGAAGAAGCTGTTTCTCTTATTTTACTTATTTATTTAATTATTTTTAATCTATTTTCACTTATTTAAATTTTTAAGCAAGATTTTCATGCAGGTAGGCAAGGAAGGAAGGAAGGAGCCCCAAACAGCCAAAAACTTTCCAATTGAACTAGTCCTTGTGAATCTGAGTCTTTCCATTTGTATGACTGAAGCCATATGAAACGTATGTTAAAGCAAACAGTGGCTCAGCTGAAAACAGGAATCCTTCCCTTGAACCTTGAATAATAATATGTTGGAAGATGAAAGGTTTTGTGAATTATGTGAACTCAATGAAGTTGAAAATGAATCACACTTTCTTTTATACTGTCCCTTCGTATGATGAACTGAGAACTCCTATACTTACTGAAATGTCTTAAAAACCCAGAAATGTTTTGGTGCTCTGATGATGACAGAATGGACTGACTGTTTAACTCTAATGTGTTTCAGACTACGTTTACACATGCCCGGCTATTTTCATCTCTGTTTACATGCAAACGTGCAAACTGAGTTTTCATAAGTCTCCACTCTGGCCGGAGTTTTTAAAAAGCTTCGTTTTCAGGGGCGAATTCTCCGTTTGTGTCTAAACGGAGGGAGCAAACGATGGTTAATGTCTCCGTTTTTAAAAATGGAAACTGGAAAAAGCATCAGGATGGTTTATATGTTTACATAACTCTAATGTCTGTTATCTGGTTTTCATTTGTTATTATTTCTTCCTTTCTTCTTTTGTTTCAGTGTCTTGTAAACCCATTTGGGCTTCTGGTGACTGACACCTTAATAAAAAATCAAATCAAATCAAAAAAGCAAATCATATCAGCCGACCACCTCTGAAAGGGAG
>JAJDFG010000554.1:0-127848 GCA_021039105.1 Scomber colias
TAACATTTATTTTAACTTATGTCTGTAAACACATTGTCTCAAAGCATGCTGGGAACTCAGCCCTACTATCTCCAACACACTACAATATGTATTCAGATAGTTATAAGATAATTAAATCAGTTTTTGGGGTTTTACATTATCATTCCTCTCATTCCATTGTGTTTTTATTATTTCATCCTTGTATGATTACATTTTTAAAATATATATATAATGTATTTCTGTCAGTAAAATGTAATCCTACAAGGAGGAAATAAAAAAAACACAATGGTGTTTTTGGTGATAATTGGGTTGAGTTCCCAACCTGATGAGTGAAGAAAGAAAGTTTTGTGTTGTGATTGTTTTTTTTTTTTTTATTACAGATAAAATATTAACAGCATCAGGATGTTAGAATATAAAGCAAAACACAACATACTAATTCATAAAACTGCTTGATGGGGACAGTAAATGTATCAAATAAAATCATCATACTAAGCACATTTTCTTCTATTGCTAAAGACACATTTTCAGGTGAAACTGACAAAAATATATTTAAAAAAGGAGGAGGAGGAGGAGGAGGAGGAAGAAATAATAAAAACACAAAGGTAAGAAAGGAATGATAATGTAAAACAAAAAAAATATAATTATCTCAAAACTTTCTGAATAGATTTTTCTGCACTCAGGGAATGAAACAAACAGCAATGTTAAGACTTAATATTGGTGAGTAGATTAGAGTTCTATTTCCATTTGCACATGCAGGTACATCACAGTACGGGAACACTGTAATTCTTGTGTGTTTCCTTGAGTCAAGCAGACCTAGCTTCATTAAAAACAAACCCAGAGGTTAATAAAATAGACACTAAGTCACATTATAAATACAAATAAATAATAAAACACAACCAATGAATAAAAGACACATTATGAGTACAAAACACTTATTACACATTGTCCGTATTGTGATAGTGTAAAAAAGGCTGTGCTCCCATGCACTGTTCGCTGGAGTCTCTGATTTCTGACGCTGCTCTGTGCACACAAATGCATCACTCACTCTGCGTGCCTGCACCTGTAGAGCGAGTGAGACAGAGAGATGACGGCAGGACTTGACTGTTTCTCACCACGGCAACGTAAAACGGACTTTTTGTTGTGTGCGTCCATGAATGAGTGAGTTTCAAAGTCCTTTAAGTTTGTTATGTTGTGTGATATCTTATTTTGTCGCCATGAGTGTAATTAAAGGTTTTATTGCATTCAAATTCATTGTTAAGAGCTAGCTGCTGCATTGAGCTAATTGATGATCGCTAATGAGGGTTATGCTAGCTAGTTAAGTCGGTTGTACATTGTTTTTGCTATTTTATGTTAATATGGATGTACACTGTAAACTTGTTAAATGTTATTTAGCATTTATTTAGTGTTTATTTTTATGCTAAGGTTAATAGCTCTGATGTTAGCTGTTATTTATGCATAATTATGTTTGTATTGATGTTAATGTCCGATTGTAATTATTAATGAATCTGTATTGCTGTTCTCTGTTGTTGCAGAACCACACACACATGTACAAAAGTTCAAATGACTAGATAAATGGTCAAATATCTACGTGGACTCCTCATCTTTTTTCCCCTACACTCTCACCTGAATTATCATAATTAGTGTCCTGACCCGACACCCTGAAGTGTTTGCTGCCACACCTACCCGTTTTTCATACTCTTCCACACAATTTTTGGTCCTTCGAGCCGGATACAAGCAACCACTTCAGTCCAAGATGTTCAGGCCAGATGAGAGAGACTCAGAGGGAGATGTGGACCGTCCACGCCGACAAAGTCACCCACCATCCTACCTTCAGGACTATGAGGTCAGTCATCCTATGAGGCACCGCAACACAGTTGATGAGCCCACCAGACAGACTACTACCACTGATGTTCTGCAATGTCTTCATAGCATGAGGGAAGAAAATGAACAACTGAGACTTGATGTGCAACGCCTTACAAACATGATATCTAGCTCTCCTGTACTAGCCTCACCATCTGATAAGTCAAGGCCCAGATGCAATGAGGAGAAGACGCCATCCACACCTGTACACGCTAGTAAGTTGACGCCATTTAGTGGTCAGCAGGACCCACGTCAGCATGACAATGCCGCACAGGTGCAAGTTAGTGATGAGTCTCAACACTCACCATGCAGCCAACGTGACCCAATGGTGGAGCTTAGTGACAGTCTACAAAGAGCAGGGCTGAGCAGTCAGCATGTAGCACAATCACCAGCAACTTCAGGTGCGACATCTCCTCACTACACAGACTTCCCTCCAGACACACCAGAGGGTAGGGAGTCCCCTCAGCCTCAAGGCACAAGTGCAGTGATAAAGTCGCAGCTGCATCACCAGGAAAGCAGCTGTCCTCCATCTGGAGCTGTTCACCATCATCCTGTCGACAGTTACAGCCCTCATCATGGTGTTACATTCAATCAGCCTGATGGGAGGCATCGATCCCAACGTGATGATGCCCATCGTCGCTATGATGACAGCTTCCACCCACGTGATGACAAATACCATGCTCAGTACGGAGCTGCCTACAGCCAGCCTGATGATGGTCACTCACCCCTATACAGCGCTTCGTACCGTCAACCTGATGTCAGGGCTCGCCCTCTGCCCGATGAGCATCATCATCACAGCCGCAGTCAAGCTACTGCATCTTATCGACAGCCTGGTCTGACAGCCCATCATGATGACAGCTACCATTGGCAAGATGACAGACATCGTGCCTCTGATCCTATAGGTCGCCATGATGATCACTACCGTCCTGTTCATGGCTATGGCCACTACTATGGTCATGATAGACAGTACAGGCTTCTGGATGACCGTTACCCAGATGATCCCCGCCATCATCCATATGAGCTCCTGCCTCGAGCTGATCGGTCTCAGGTTCCACCCACATATGGCAGACATCCACAGGCAGATTATTTCGGACCTAAGCCAACAATCCCAGATTTCGTGCATGAGGATCCACGCGAGTTTGCAAGGTTGAAGCTTGCCTTGGATAACATACTCCCACCTGACAGCCCAGAACGTCTCAAGTTCCAGATATTGATGGATCACCTGAAGTGTGAAGAAGCACTGCTCATTGCTGATTCGTACAGCAACAGCCTATTTCCGTACAGTGACACCATGAGAGCACTCACTGAGATGTATGGACAACCTCAACAGCTAGCATTAAAACGGATCTCCAATCTGATGGATGGACCCAACATCAAGAGTGGTGATGTAAGGGCATTCAAGTCATTTGCTCTCCAAGTCCGTGCATTAGTGGGCATGTTGCATCAGTTGGGGGGCCAGGGTTGGACAGAGTTGAGGTGTGGCTCACATGTATCTCGCCTCTTAGCTAAGTTGCCACATGACCTAAGAGCCAACTTTCAGAGATTCGTGAATCCCATCCGTACTCCTATCCCAACACTGCTTGACCTGGCTGAGTGGCTTGAGTATGAGGTTCGTGTACAGGTAGAGGGAAGCCAGTACTACTCAGACAAAGAAAAGCAAGCTCCACGCAGAGACCGACGCCCCGAATACAGGTCGCAGAAGTCCACTACCATTCTCCATGGTAGTGAGCAGAATGAAAAGTCAGAGAAGGTCATGACTTCAGTGGAGGTAGCACATGAGAAGCCAAAGAAATACTGTCCCTTCTGTGACTCTGTGCAACACTACCTGAATCAGTGTAGCAACTTCAGACTTTTGACAAAAGAACAGAAGACAGAGTGGATAAAGGCAAACAGGAGGTGCTGGAGATGCGGTCGTGAGCACCAAGCGACAAAGTGTACCCTCAAAGCTAAGTGTAAGCAGTGTGAAAGAAAGCACCTTGATGTGCTCCATGAGGTCAATACCAGCCAAAATGCTGCACCATCTGCGAAGTCCAAAGCACATGAAGAAAGCACTTGCTTGGTGAGTTCAATCTCAGAGACACTGTACCTAGATCGGCCAACAGGTAGCAGCCAAGTGCTGCTCAAGCTGAGTCGTGTCATCCTCAAGAGCAGCAACAAGGTACTTGAGACCTATGCTATATTAGATGATGGGTCAGAACGCACCATACTCCTACATGAAGCTGTTGATCTCTTAGGTCTACTAGGGGAACCTGAAGATCTGGCTCTCCGCACAGTCAGACAAGAGGTTCGCACCATCCATGGAGCTGCAGTGTCATTTTCTGTAGCTTCTGCAGCACAGCCTGGCAACTCCTTCCAGATCCACAGGGCTTTCACTGCCAAAGGACTTGGTCTTGCCCGCCATACATACCCAGTCAAAGCGCTGCAAGAGAAGTATCACCATCTCAAA
Organism: Scomber colias; assembly: GCA_021039105.1. Classification (NCBI taxonomy): domain Eukaryota; kingdom Metazoa; phylum Chordata; class Actinopteri; order Scombriformes; family Scombridae; genus Scomber; species Scomber colias. Next base: position 4,286 of record JAJDFG010000554.1, read on the forward strand.
GATCTGCCACTGTCTAGCATCAAAGAGGCACAGCCATTGTTGCTCATCGGGTCCGATTACCCACATCTTGTTACTCCAGTAGAACCAGTACGCCTGGGCCCGCCTGGAGGGCCTGCAGCTGTGCGCACTAGATTAGGGTGGACTCTACAAGGACCATCTAGATTCTTACGACACCAGCTAACTCCGCAGCAGTGTCTGTTCACCTCCTGCATCTCTCCAGAAGCCGAGCTCTTCAGCCACGTGGAGAAACTGTGGCAGCTGGATACCTTGCCGTATCGGAGTGAGAGGCTTATTACCAGATCAAAGCAAGATGCACAGGCAGTCCAGAGGCTTGAGGAAAAGACAATCAAGGTTGTAGTGAATGGAGTAAACCGTTATGCCACCCCGTTACTATGGAAAGAAAATCTCCCCACACTAAATGCACCAAAGGAGGCAGTATTGGCTCAGCTGCGTGGGACAGAAAGACGACTAGCCAGGGAACCAGAAAGGGCAGAGACCTACTCCAAGGAAATTCACAAGCTTCTAGAGGCTGGCTATGTCACCCCCATGTCAGCAAGGGAAGCAGAAGAGAGCAGTCATTCATGGTATATTCCACATCACATGGTCCGGCATAACGGTAAAGACCGTATAGTCTTTAATTGTTCCTTTACATTCAAGGGTCAGAGCCTGAATGACCACCTCTTACCTGGACCAACACTGGGAGCTAGTCTGTTGGGAGTTCTCCTTAGATTTAGGGAACATCCTATTGCCATTAGCAGTGATGTTAAAGGCATGTTCCACCAAGTTCGACTGTTGGAAGAAGACAAACCTTTCCTCCGTTTCCTATGGCGAAATATGAAGGTGGATGAGGAACCCACAGTCTACGAGTGGCAGGTGCTTCCCTTTGGGACGACATGTAGTCCATGTTGTGCCACCTTTGCACTCCAAGCTCATGTCAGGAAGTACACAGAGCCAGACGAGGATGCACGTCTGTCCATAGAACGGTGTTTCTATGTTGACAACTGTCTGCAGAGTCTGCCCTCTGAAGCGCAAGCTAAGAAGTTGGTTGACAGACTGCAATCTCTCCTTATGGAGGGTGGATTTGAACTGCGGCAATGGGCTAGCAATGCTCCCACCGTTATTGACCACCTACCAAGAGAGTACCAGTCAGAGAGCAGCGTTCTCTGGTTCACCCAGGAGTCAGCTGACCCCCAAGAGCGCACGCTTGGACTCATATGGCATTGTAAGTCTGATACGCTGCGATATAAACATCACCAGAGTGGAAGGTCAGAACCTACCATGCGCAACATCTATCGACTGCTTGCCCAACAGTATGACCCTCTTGGGTTCATTATCCCATACACTACCCGAGCCAAGATCATCGTGCAACGTCTCTGGGATAAGAAAAGAGGGTGGGATGATCCCCACATACCTGAAGAGCTGCTTCAAGCCTGGCAGTTGTGGGAAAGTGAGCTTCCCCAGCTGTCACAGATAACTCTGCAGAGATGCTACACTAAGTCCAGCTTGGACTGTAGCAAGAGCAGGCGGACCATCCATGTGTTCTGCGACGCCTCTGAACGTGCATATGGGTCCGTTGCATACCTGCATACTGTTGAAGATGAAGGACAAGTCCATGTAACCTTCTTGGCTGCAAGATCAAGAGTCTCACCAAAAAAGCAACTCTCAATCCCCCGGCTAGAACTGTGTGGAGCCTTGACTGGAGCACAGTTGGCTTCAGTCTTGAAGAGAGAGCTCACTCTTGAAATACAGGAGGTGGTGTATTGGACAGACTCGACCACTGTACTTACCTGGCTCCAGTCAGACTCATGCAGGTATAAAGTATTTGTGGGAACCCGAGTTGCAGAAATCCAAGAGCTATCTGATCCTGCTGCCTGGCGATACATCGACTCAGCAACAAATCCAGCTGATGACATCACAAAAGGGAAAACCCTCACTCAACTCACTGGAGATAATCGTTGGAGTCGAGGGCCACCCTTTCTTCAGATGTCAGCCAACCTCTGGCCCAAGGCTCCAGTGGTAGAACCCAGAGAAGAAGTAGAGGAGCTGAGGAAGGCAGTGTTCTGTGGTTTACTAACGAATTTAACCAGTCTGGCGATACCTGATATCCAACAGTTCAGCACATATCAGGCACTCCTGAAAGCCACCACGCAGGTGCAGCACGGGGCGGCTGACAGCACTGATCATCCAGCTGCAGACGACTTCCAAAGGGCAGAGTTGGCCCTCCTGAGACATGCTCAGATGGAGAGCTTTCCTGAAGAGGTTGCATTAATAAAGGCAGGAAAGACTATCCCAGCCAGCAGCAGACTGCTTACTCTTGCCCCTGAGTACGATGAGTCTTCTGACCTGATACGAGTTGGAGGTAGACTCCGCCGATGTGACAGCCTGAGCCCGGAAGTTCTGCACCCAGTTGTGCTAGCCCCCTCTCACCCAGTCACGAAGCTCTTGATCAAGCACTGTGATGACCAACTACATCACCCTGGAGCTGAACGTGTGTTTGCCGAGCTGCGCAGGAAGTATTGGGTATTGAGAGGCAGAGAAGCAGTAAGGAGGCATCAACATAACTGTCCTGAGTGTAGGAAATGGAGAGGACAACCGGAGGTTCCAAGAATGGCAGACTTGCCCCCTTCAAGTTTGAGGCTTTTCCGACCTGCCTTCTACTCAACTGGGATGGATTGTTTCGGCCCTATGCTTGTCAAGGTCGGGCGTAGAACAGAGAAGAGGTGGGGCATTCTGTACAAATGTCTTACCACCCGAGCAGTCTACCTTGACTTATTGACTAACCTGGATGCTGATTCATTTCTGATGTCACTAAGACGTTTCATTGCTCGTAGGGGAAAGCCCTTCGAGCTCCTGTCTGATCAGGGTACCAACTTCAAAGGAGGAAGTAGGGAACTTCACGAAGCATTCAAGGCTCTGGAGCCTGCCATCCAAGACCAGTTGGCAGCGGAACAGATCAGGTTCCGTTTCAATCCACCTAACGCTCCACATTTTGGTGGGTCTTGGGAAAGAGAGGTGCGATCTGTGAAGGCAGCCCTTCGCACCACAGTAGGAGCCCAGACTGTGCCAGAAGAAGTGCTTAGGACCGTCTTAACCGAGGTAGAGAACATCCTCAACTCCAGACCCTTGGGCTATGTTTCAACCGACATTGCAGACCCAGATCCTGTCACACCCAACTCCTTGTTGATGGGGCGGCCAGATTCTTCTCTGCCTCAAGTAGTTTACCCAGAATCAGAACTGCTCAGTCGCAAGAGGTGGAGACATACCCAAGTACTGGCCGACCATTTCTGGCGATACTTTATACAGCACTTCCTGCCCACCTTGCAAATACGTCAGAAATGGAATGCAGAGAAAACTGACATCACTGTTGGAACTGTAGTTCTCATTGTTGATCAGCAGACGCCAAGGGCTCTCTGGAAAGTGGGAACGGTTAAGACTGTCATACCTGGGGCAGATGGTCGAGTTAGGACAGCAGTGGTTCAAGTAAAGGACCGGACCTACACTCGCCCAGTGGTACGGCTCATCAGACTGCCTGCTCTACCCAAAGATGACACCCAGACATAATGGAGGCTTCCGTTATGTCAAATTTGCACACCAAATTTGGGGGCGGCTGTAAAAAAGGCTGTGCTCCCATGCACTGTTCGCTGGAGTCTCTGATTTCTGACGCTGCTCTGTGCACACAAATGCATCACTCACTCTGCGTGCCTGCACCTGTAGAGCGAGTGAGACAGAGAGATGACGGCAGGACTTGACTGTTTCTCACCACGGCAACGTAAAACGGACTTTTTGTTGTGTGCGTCCATGAATGAGTGAGTTTCAAAGTCCTTTAAGTTTGTTATGTTGTGTGATATCTTATTTTGTCGCCATGAGTGTAATTAAAGGTTTTATTGCATTCAAATTCATTGTTAAGAGCTAGCTGCTGCATTGAGCTAATTGATGATCGCTAATGAGGGTTATGCTAGCTAGTTAAGTCGGTTGTACATTGTTTTTGCTATTTTATGTTAATATGGATGTACACTGTAAACTTGTTAAATGTTATTTAGCATTTATTTAGTGTTTATTTTTATGCTAAGGTTAATAGCTCTGATGTTAGCTGTTATTTATGCATAATTATGTTTGTATTGATGTTAATGTCCGATTGTAATTATTAATGAATCTGTATTGCTGTTCTCTGTTGTTGCAGAACCACACACACATGTACAAAAGTTCAAATGACTAGATAAATGGTCAAATATCTACGTGGACTCCTCATCTTTTTTCCCCTACACTCTCACCTGAATTATCATAATTAGTGTCCTGACCCGACACCCTGAAGTGTTTGCTGCCACACCTACCCGTTTTTCATACTCTTCCACACAGATAGTGTGAAATGAGTTATGGCTTGAGGTAGTTTCTTCCCTCCCTGATGTCCTGTGCCACTAGTCTGATAGAGGCTGGGCCCTGATGTTCACTGGCCTGCAGTCTCTCTGATTGTAGTCCACATTGTTTCTGATATGAGAATCGAGGTTTGATGTTTTCCTTCTCACATCTGTGATGACTGAACTTTGACCTCATGTGTTCATGACTCCTCTCCTCTGTCTCCTCTCACAGGGAGAATGATCTACAGGATCCTTCAGCTCATCAGCCTGATGTCCTGTGTCTCTGGTTAGTTTACATTCTCACTTCATCATCCAAAAAGAGAAAAGTCAAAAGATTTGATGACTTTAGTTGTAAAATATATCAATGAAAACATATTGAACTATTGAAGCGAGTAGAAACTCTTCATTACATTTGGGAAGATGATCTATATTCAATTATTGCTTAGATTGTATTTATTATTGGTATCAAGCATGACCTTTTTTACTTTAACTTATTTTTAAAGGCTTTCTCTCTCTGTCTCCTCAACAGGAACATTTGAAGTGAACGTGACACAGAGCTCCTATCAGGCAGAGGAGAACCACAACATCACACTGGAGTGGACGTTTACAACCAACCCTGACAGATCCTCAACCTCACTGAACATCTACTGTTACATGTTCACTGATCACAAGGACTCAGTCCTGTATCATGTACAGGAAGGTGTTGAGGTCCCAGAGTCTCAGGATGAAGAGTTTGCAGGACGAGTTCAGTGTGACAAAGACGCTCTCAGAGAAGGACGAATCAGACTTCATGTGTCCAGACTCAGGACTGAAGACTCGGGTTGGTACGATTGTCAGGTGCTCATGGATTATAGGTTGAGCTCTGACAGATGCAGCCTCAATGTCACTGGTAAGATGATTCAGTAAAACTCAGAGAGTCTTTTTAATGCATGTTATCAGTGATGTACAGACTGGACTGAGTGTGGTTGCACTCAGCAGCCATTGTATTGTTAACAATATGCTGTATGTGAACACAAACATGAACAGAACTATTGAAGCAAGTCTTCGTTACATTTGGGACAATGATCTCTATTCAATTATTGCTTAGATTGTATTTATTATTGGTATCAAGCATGACCTTTTTTACTTTAACTTACTTTTAAAGGCTTTCCCTCTCTGTCTCCTCAATAGGAACATTTGAAGTGAAAGTGACACAGAGCTCCTATCAGGCAGAGGAGAACCACAACATCACACTGGAGTGGACGTTTACAACCAACCCTGACAGTTCCTCAACCTCACTGAACATCTACTGTTACATGTTCACTGATCACAAGGACTCAGTCCTGTATCATGTACAGGAAGGTGTCGAGGTCCCAGAGTCTCAGGATGAACAGTTTGCAGGACGAGTTCAGAGTGACAAAGACGCTCTCAGAGAAGGACGAATCAGACTTCATGTGTCCAGACTCAGGACTGAAGACTCGGGTTGGTACGATTGTACGATGAAAACAAATGACGGTGGGAGATCTGACAGATGCAGCCTCAATGTCACTGGTAAGATGATTCAGTAAAACTCAGAAAGTCTTTTTAATGCATGTTATCAGTGATGTATAGACTGGACTGAGTGTGGTTGCAGCCATTGTATTGTTAACAATATGCTGTATGTGAACACAAACATCACAAAGTTCAAACCCAAACAGTCCAGATTTTAATTTTGGACATGAACAGTGTGAAGTGTCACAAGTCAGAGAGTTGAATGTTGGGATAACAGAATTTGTAGAATAAAAGTACAATTATTATCATTTCTCTGTCCTTTACAGCAGCTGTTGATCAGCCAGAACCTCAGAAACCTACTGTGAGACCACAACTAGAGACTCAGGGAAGGATCGGCCTCTACGTTGGACTGACAGCAGCTGGACTCGCTGTCTGTGCTGGACTCTGCTTTGCCTTCAGACGTCGTTTTACTAAATGTAATATAAGGACTTGGTCTTAGATCACAGTCCTCTTCAAGTAAATCAATTAAATGTGAACAGACCTCAGTGCATATAGAGGTATGAAAGTTATGTTTCTCTGCACATCCAAGCTGACCTCTGACCTTTTGGGAAAACTCAGCAGGATGAGAGAGAGAGAGGAGAGCAAAATCTGATTACACTCATCAGCAGAGGCGGTCCTGGCTAGTTTTGGGCCCTGGGCGGACTGACCGTTACATTTTCACATAACCCAATAACTTACATGTAGCTATAACGGGTCTGTATTAGTTTTATAAATGTATTACTATTTATTTGGAAGCAGCAGTTTGTGTTGTGTGGCCTGGGATCATAATCATCACAGGTCAGTCTATCCCCAGACTTGGAAGGTTTTATAAAATTGTATTTATGTGATAAATGATCTTTCCTCATGTACAGTTTATAATGTGCATATATTGTAAATAAATTTGTACTTTTATAAGATAAGTTATGACTTTTCTGTGTCTTTTCAACCGGTGATGACAGCACAACTGTTATATTTTATATATGTGTTTCACAATCCTTTAACAAAACAATTCTTGCTTTCTGTTAAGGCGAAACCTTTGTCCTTGAGGGCAGAGACGATCAGAGAGGAGCACAGCGGCCTCTGCTGTTTTTTGGGGGGTACAACCATAGACACTTATTCACATATACTGTATATGTCTATGGGTACAGCTGGACACATCTAAGAATTGGACTAAAATGAATAAAGCATAAAGAATAAAAAAATATATATGGCTATTTGTGATTAATTAATTAGGTTTTTAAAAGATAACATGAAATTTACAACACAGGCAAACAGAAAACAGGATTTCAATCAGGTATAGAACCAGAATACAAAAGCTAACTTCATACAGGTGGTGCTCTAAGGTTGAGATCATATGAAAGACACATTTTTGCCATTTCTTTGTGTCTTGACAGTTTCCCTGTTGAGCTGTGGTGGAAGTATAGTAACAAAAAAAGGGACTTTGGCACTAAAAAGACTGCAACTTAGGAGATAAAGATATCTACTTGATTTAAATACATTCTAGTGGATTTAATCCTTCATCATGTACATTATAAGTGCATTATGAAGGGATCTTCTAATCTTCATTTTTGGCTCCTGAATGTTGTTTTAGACTTGGAAAATTGTGAACCCGTCCCTAAACAGAAGAAAATCCACATCTGTGATTCACCATACAGCGAGAGAAGTGGACTACCCTGATATAGACTTCAAAACTATTAAGTCCTTGTTGAGCCAGCTTGTACAATTTGATACTAAATGTATGCAAGGATGCCATCACACCTTGTTTGTTGCATATCTGGTGCTCAGATTTATTTTAAAGCTAAGTATGAAAAGACCTTCAGTGAAAAAACATCTGCAGGTTTTAAAACCCAATTCAGAAACTGGTTTTATATGATATGAAACACTCATTAATATCTGAGAAATCTGGGACTTATATCATCAACCAGTAGATGGATTTGACTTATCATTGTCGTTTAGATTCTTGTAACACAGGAAAACATAATTACAGTACATTTTAAGTCACATTATTTCAACATCTGTTAACTCCCAACGATCTCTTTCAGGGCCGAGGTCAAGTCTGGATACTTGTACTGAAATCCGGCCTCTAAAGTCCTCTTGGGTATGACTTCCTGGCCCTGTGTGAGGACCACAGCCCTCTCCGAGCCAAGCCCAACAATGCATTCATGACGAACCCGGGTACAGGAAATATAGTAGGCCGCCTCAGGAGCCTCCCCAGTTCTTTAGTGAACTTGTAGTTGGTGTTCAGGGCAGGTGCAAAAACCTAAAATCAGCAGGTGTTGCCGATAGAATATAAATAAATAGGCTTACTTTATTTGTCATTGCATAATAAACACAAATAAATCCGTTTGACAACAATCCATTCCAGTTAGTAAGCATACAACATAAATAAAATGCATGTATAATATATGAGTATAATATTCAATAAAATGTCAAAATACCTGCTGCATTGAATGGATCCATAACCCAGTACTGAGCACAATTGCTCGGGAAGTATTTTTGATTTCCTCGCGTTTGTGGAGCCTCACCTGTCACATCTCTATTCACTTTGAGAACCTAAAGGGGCGTTCACACCAAAAGCGCTGACGTGTTTGAATATGGGTGTAGGAACGTGTTTGAATATGGGTGTAGGAACGTGTTTGAATATGCAGATTTGCGCAATCTGCATATTCGATTTGCGCAAATCTGCATATTCGAACACGCCCCTTCTTTCAAGGGGCGTTCACACCAAAAACACCTGTTGAAATTCCTTGAAAGAAGTGGTCGGGATTTGCGAGGCGGCTCGTTGTTAGAAGGACGCTGCCAGAGCGAGACACTGGTAAGAGCACAGAAGAGGACAGCAGAGAAACAGTCAGAGAGGAGAGGATCAGAGAAATATAAAAAAGAAGTAGAAGGACTAGACTTTGACCAGACAAGGATCTGTGTACGGAGTGATTAGTGTTGTGAGAGAGAACAGAGTGCGCTCAGATGTGACAGTTTGCAGATAGTGAGGAGATATTAGATTATTTTAACAGAAAAGTGTATTGGATTGTGATCCTAACTATACCATCAACGCTGAAGTAGTTTGTCATGTTGTGAACGAGTTTAACAGATCTGTCAACAGGTTTTAGTCGCATATTAATAAGAGCTCTAAAGGATTTAAAGCTGGACAAGATAACTTTGAGTTTGGGACTTTCTTCATTCATCAGGAAATAAAACAAACAGCAAAGGTAAGACTTTATATGCACGATTTATATCATTCATCATCAGTGGTGGATGAACTAGTCACCCATTTCTGATTGACCAGTTAATAAAATAATATTTCCTTGAATAATGGCATTAACATTGTTATATTACGAGGTTTATAAAGTTCTTAAGGTGATGCATTGTTAAACATCAAACAAACAAGCCAAAAATAACCCAAATACTGCTGTAATCAGATACACTTGTGTTTATTGATGGTGAACAGAGCCGTGAGGTGCTGAGTGATTTTTACAGCACGCCACTTATTTACCCAGCTTTTGTCTAGATCTTAGTATAACTTCTGTCACATCCACAGCGATTACCTAGTTAACTCTCAAACTTAAAAATATGAGACTTGTGAAGCCTTTTTTTCTATTTGTGAAAATGCGATCACTGTTTTTTGGGGCACAGACCACATTAGACCAGGTCCAGATAAAAAAAAAAACGTTTCACAAATCACAAACTGTGTTTTTATGAATCTGCAAGGTCTGTAGAATAATCCTGTACAGATTTGAGAAGTATAGGCATAATGGGTTTTTTTTATCTGGACCTGGTCTAATGTGGTCTAGGTATGAAACAAAGACGGTGAAATCTCTCAGTTTACAACTGTCACTTTGACTGTGACAGTGTGGTTGTAAGGTTGTGTAGTGAGACAGCAGGTGGAGCTGTCTCGCTGCAAAAAGACTAATTATGGACTATTGGACACACCTGTGGGACGCCAGGCAGAGAGCTGAGATGTAGAAAAGGGGTTCAATCTGTGAGGAGAGGGAAGCTGTGTGGACGTCTTGTTTGTTTGGCGGCTGGTACCCTTTGGGCTGGGGAGGGGCGCTCGCAGTTGGTTAGGGCTGCCGGCGCGAAGATAGGAAGGTAGGGGAGGCTAGTTGCCTCCTTTAGGTAGCCAGGGCCGGGGCTTTAACAAGGCTGCTAGCCGCCGTTTTCCACAGCCATTCCCCCATCACTTCATCAGCGGTGCTGCGGTGACTGTGTGTAACCTGGTGCTCGGGGTTGAGACCTTTTGGACGCGCCGTTTGGACTCCTGTGCCTTAAATTATTATTATTGAAAAGGAAATAAAGTTTTGTAATTGTCTATATAACTGCTTCCTGTGTCCTGTGTATGGGTGACTAAATCCTATGACAAAAACCTTTACTGATTAATTCCAGGTGGTGGCAGTATTTGCCTGCCCGGTTTACAAGGTTTATTACAGTTGTGATACTGATAAGTTCCCCGTTTTAACAACCTTCCAAACCTGAATTGATTCAACATCAGAGTTTAATGTAACTGTTATCAGTTCTAAAAACCTAGATTACATCAAACTCAACATCTTATCAGTTCTAAGTTACCTCAACATTTTATGACAACCAACCACAGTCCTGATAACTCTATAGCAAGAGTGTTTTTGTAACGTAGTTTAAACCTCATTGTCAAGTGGTTTAGTTTTCAAAGTCTGGAATGTCGCCAAATAACTTCAGTCAGGGTGCAGCATTCCTTCTTCTATAATGTCAAACTATAAACTACTATAGGCTATAGATTGTAGAGTTAGCGAAGAACAGTAGCATTAATCATTGTGTATCAGATAGTGGTGATTTACATTTTTTTTTAACTTATGTCTGTAAACACATTATCTCAAGGCATGCTGGAAACTCAGCCCTACTATTACCAACACACTACAATATGTATTCAGATAATTAAACCAGTTTTACATTATCATTCCTTTCTTACCTTTGTGTTTTTTATTATTTCTTCCTCCTCCTCCTTTTTAAAATATTTTTTTTTCACCTGAAAAAGTGTCGTTAGCATAGGCCTAGAAGAAAATGTGCTTAGTGTGATGATTTTATTTGATATACATTTACTGTCCCCATCAAGCAGTTTTATGAATTAGTATGTTGTGTTTTGCATTATATTCTAACATCCTGATGCTGTTAATATTTTCTCTGTAATAAAAGTGTAAAACAATCACAACACAAAACTTTCTTTCTTCACTCATCAGGGAATGAAACAAACAGCAATGGTAAGACTTAATATTGGTGAGTAGATTAGAGTTTTATTGCACATGCAGGAACATCACAGTACGGGAACACTGTAATTCTTGTGCGTTTCCCTGAATCAAGCAGACCTAGCTTCATTAAAAACAAGACCCAGAGGTAAATAAAATAGACACTGAGTCACATTATAAATACAAATAAATAATAAAACACAACCAAGGAATAAAAGACACATTATGGGTACAAAGCACTTATTGCACATTGTCCGTATTGTGATAGTGAAATGAGTTATGACTTGAGGTAGTTTCTTCCCTCCCTGATGTCCTGTGCCACTAGTCTGATAGAGGCTGGGCCCTGATGTTCACTGGCCTGCAGTCTCTCTGATTGTAGTCCACATTGTTTCTGATATGAGAATCGAGGTTTGATGTTTTCCTTCTCACATCTGTGATGACTGAACTTTGACCTCATGTGTTCATGACTCCTCTCCTCTGTCTCGTCTCACAGGGAGAAGATGATCTGCAGGATCCTTCAGCTCATCAGTCTGATGTCCTGTGTCTCTGGTTAGTTTACATCCTCACTTCCTCATCCAAAAAGAGAAAAGTCAAAAGATTTGATGACTTTAGTTGTAAAATATATCAGTGAAAACTTCAACAGAACTATTGAAGCGAGTAGAAACTCTTCATTACATTTGGGAAGATGATCTATATTCAATTATTGCTTAGATTGTATTTATTATTGGTATCAAGCATGACCTTTTTTTACTTTAACTTATTTTTAAAGGCTTTCCCTCTCTGTCTCCTCAACAGGAACATTTGAAGTGAAAGTGACACAGCACTCCTATCAGGCAGAGGAGAACCACAACATCACACTGGAGTGGACGTTTACAACCAACCCTGACAGATCCTCAACCTCACTGATCATCTACTGTTACATGTTCACTGATCACAAGGACTCAGTCCTGTATCGTGTACGTGAAGGTGTCAAGCTCCCAGCGTCGCAGGATGAACAGTTTGCAGGACGAGTTCAGAGTGACAAAGACGCTCTCAGAGAAGGACGAATCAGACTTCATGTGTCCAGACTCAGGACTGAAGACTCGGGTTGGTATGAGTGTGAGGTGCTCACGGATTATAGTTTGAGCTCTGACAGATGCCGCCTCAATGTCACTGGTAAGATGATTCAGTGAAAGTCAGAAAGTCTTTTTAATGCATGTTATCAGTGATGTACAGACTGGACTGAGTGTGGTTGCACTGTGGTTGGTGTGGTTGGGATAACAGAACTTGTAGAATTAAAGTACAATTATTATCATTTCTCTGTCCTTTACAGCAGCTGTTGATCAGCCAGAACCTCAGAAACCTACTGTGAGACCACAACCAGAGACTCAGGGAAGGATCGGCCTCTACGTTGGACTGACAGCAGCTGGACTCGCTGTCTGTGCTGGACTCTGCTTTGCCTTCAGACGTTGTTTTACTAAATGTTGTGATAAGACAGGACTTGGTCTTGGATCACATTCCTCTTCAAGTAAATCAATTAAATGGGAACAAGCCCCAGTGTACATGGAGGTATGAAAGTTATGTTTCTCTGCACATCCAAGCTGACCTCTGACCTTTTGGGAGAACCCAGCAGGATGAGTGTGAGAGAGGAGAGCAACATCTGATTACACCCATCAGGACTAACAGGACTCTTAAGTATCCCCCTTTTCTGTCAGGGTGGATGTAAATAATAGTGTTACTAATGCTTCAGTGTAAATGTTTGTTTGTTTGTTCTGGATGCTTCATGTTTGCCACAAAAAAGTAACAAACAATGACGGTTTTAGAAAAATTACTTCCAAAGACATCTGAGCAGTGTGTCTGCCTCATTTTATCGTCATGTGACTCATCTTCTTGCTTCGTTAAAAGCAACATTCAATCTGACTTGTGTACAATAAAGGCTGAAGACTGGATGCCCTGTGTGGCCAGCCCTCCACTGTACTGATGTCTAACTCTGCCTGGGAGAGGCAATTTAAGATTTTGCACAGGCTCTATATCACTCCCGAAGCCAGACATGAATCCAACTCTGTCAGAGCTGTGTACTAAATGTCAATCTTCTGTCGGATCATTTATTCATTGTTTGTGGAGCTGTCCTCACGTCCAGTTTTTACAATTATTCAACAGTTTAATGTAATTTTTAGGCGCCATCTGCATCTGGGCGCAAGGACTAGCCTGTTGGGACTAGGTGATGAGTTACCTGCTGACTTTCGCAACAGAGACCTTTTGCACATCCTGCTGCACTGTACCTGGAAATGTATCATGGCCTTATGGATCAACAATAAGGCTCCCACTCTCATTCAGTGGCAGCAAACTGTGATGAATGTCATTCCATTTGAAGCTTTCTCTACAGCGTTGAAGGATAAACCCTTCTTATTTTATCAGATCTGGGATCCGTTTCTTGACTAACTGGGTGCCACTGCATCTTGTAAGTTGAGATCAGGGCTTATGGATCTGGTCTGGACAAAAGATGTAGAGCCGTAATTTGATATATTGACATGTAGTATGTACTATGCTGTCCTCCTTGGACTCTCTCAATTTATTCATTGTTTATTTTATTTTTTTATTGTATTGTTATTATTATTTGTTTTTTGTGTTTTTGTTTTTTTCCCTCTTTTGTTATTTGTTTTTCCTACCTTTGAACTAGATCTTATTGCCTGTATCTGGTGCACTGTTGCTAGTGTCATATTTTGTATTGTCCTTGTCACAACGGCGCCCTCTGCTGCTTTTTGGGGGGTACAACCATAGACACTTATTCACATATACTGTATATGTCTATGGGTACAGCTGAACACATCTAAGAATTGGACTAAAATGAATAAAGAATAAAAAAAACAATGGCTATTTGTGATTAATTAATAATAACATGAAATTTACAACACAGGCAAACAGAAAACAGGATTTCAATCAGGTATAGAACCAGAATACAAAAAACTAACTTAATAAAGGTGGTGCTCTAAGGTTGAGATCATATGAAAGACACATTTTTGCCATTTCCTTGTGACTTGACAGTTTCCCTGTTGAGCTGTGGTGGAAGTATAGTAACAAAAAAAGGGACTTTGGCACTAAAAAGACTGCAACTTAGGAGATAAAGATATCTACTTGATTTAAATACATTCTAGTGGATTTAGTCCTCCATCATGTACATTATAAGTGCATTATGAAGGGATCTTCTAATGGTCAATATGAACAGCAGGCATGATTACAGCAAGAAAAAGCTGCTTCAATGTTCATTGTTGGCTCCTGAATGTTGTTTTAGACTTGAAAAATTGTGAACCCGTCCCTAAACAGAAGAAAATCCACATCTGTGATTCACCATACAGCGAGAGAAGTGAACTACCCTGATATAGACTTCAAAACTATTAAGTCCTTGTTGAGCCAGCTTGTACAATTTGATACTAAATGTATGCAAGGATGCCATCACACCTTGTTTGTTGCATATCTGGTGCTCAGATTTATTTTAAAGCTAAGTATGAAAAGACCTTCAGCGAAAAAACATCTGCAGGTTTTAAAACAAAATTCAGAAACTGGTTTTATATGATATGGAACACTCATTAATATCTGAGAAATCTGGGACTTATATCATCAACCAGTAGATGGATTTGACTTATTGTCGTTTATATTCTTGTAACACAGGAAAACATAATTACAGTAAATTTGAAGTCACATTATTTCAACATCTGTTAACTCCCAACGATCTCTTTCAGGGCCGAGGTCAAGTCTGGATACTTGTACTGAAATCCGGCCTCTAAAGTCCTCTTGGGTATGACTTTCTGGCCCTGTGTGAGGACCACAGCCCTCTCCGAGCCCATCAATGCATTCATAAGGAAGCCGGGTACAGGAAATATAGTGGGCCGCCTCAGGAGCCGCCCCAGTTCTTTAGTGAACTCGTAGTTGGTGTTCAGGGCGGGTGCCACTCCGTTTAACACCTGTGCTGAAGGGGAGGGGGTGTCTGCAGGGGGCTCCAGGGCGTGGGTGATGATCCCTGCTAGATCTGAGACGTGGATCCAAGGGAAAGGCTGTGTCCCTTGCATCCACCCTTCAGAGTGTCTTTTCTCCTATACAGTCTATGCTTTTCTCTAAAGGCACTCTAATCCACTCTACCTCACTCACTGCTCCCTCCCTCTTCATCCTCTCTACCTCACTCACTGCTCCCTCCCTCTTCATCCTCTCTACCTCACTCACTGCCCCCTCCCTCTTCATCCTCTCTACCTCACTCACTGCTCCCTCCCTCTTCATCCTCTCTACCTCACTCACTGCTCCCTCCCTCTTCATCCACTCTACCTCACTCACTGCTCCCTCCCTCTTCATCCTCTCTACCTCACTCACTGCTCCCTCCCTCTTCATCCTCTCTACCTCACTCACTGCTCCCTCCCTCTTCATACTCTCTACCTCACTCCACAGTTACCACAGTTAACACAACATCGTCTTGTAGCCGCTCTCTGACGGAGCAACTCTGTCCTCCATTCAGTGTTTTAAACTTTTATAAATAACAGTGAGGCGGAATAAAGCAATGAACAGACTGTCTGAGAGCAAAGGAGAGCGTCACCGTCACACACACACATACAGTGAGTTAGCTCCTCTCCTCCGTATCAGTGGGTGCAGCTGAGTGCTGTATGACTAGCCGTCTCCAGCCGTCTCCATGTTTCATTGGCTGCGTTTTTTTGATTTTTTGATGCTCAAGAACCATGTTATGTGGATTTTTGAGGTGAGATTTATCCACATATAGGACACCTTGACTGAAATGTTTCCCATTGACAAATTATTCTAAACTGTTAAATCTCTTTCATCACTCACCACAGCAAAGGATCTCTGCTCTGTCCCTGCATCCTGCTCCTGTCTCTGACTCACTCTCATGCTCCTAGATGTCAGGAGAGCAGGTTGAGTGATCATTATTTAGTGAGCAGTATCTATTCTTTCACATTTGTAATCAGAACAAATGATACAGAGTATAAATACAAATCCTCAGCAGCAGGCCAAAGATTGCTCCTCAAAAAGTAGAATAATTGTCAGTTTTATGAGCCAGTTTATAAATGAGGCAGCCAGGCTTTATTAGTCACTCCATTAGAGACTCAGCTGTGGTTAGCTGTAGTTAACCGATTACTACCAGTGATGACTTACTTTACTCTTCTTTGGAGAAAAAAAACAACCCTTTATGTCCATGTTGTCTGGAGGAGCAAACATCAAACCAGCCAAAGCAGTCCAGTCCTCTCTACAGTAACAACCAAATAAAAACTAACCACCTCATCTTTTCACTATTAATAACGTAGCATTAGCAGTTAACAGTTAGCCAACTCAGCAGTTTGTGTAGAGAGAGAAACATAAATAACATGTAGTTTCAGTAAGGGTTAGGGTTAGGGTTAATAATGTCCTAAACGTGTTGTTGGGACAGTGTTCAATCCTCCTGAAGCTACAGGGTGCGTGTGAGCCGGTATCAGTGAAAACATGGAGTGGAGTTTCATTGATTTGGGTTTTCTCTCAATAAACAAGCGGAACGGATTCAATACTGAAAACAGCGCTGAGTGGATAGACTGCTGTACTGATTTTTGACATGGTAAAAGAAAGAGTGAGAAATAGCAGCGTGGCGTGAGTGCGTGTGAGCTCCCACCGGCGCCCCTCCAGCATTGAGCGCCCTAGGCGACCACCCACCTATATCTCCTATGCCAAGAGCCGGCCCTGAATCCTGTTTTGGTTTTCTGTGCTGCCGACTCGCTGCACTGACACTTCGAGGGAAGTCTGCAAGGAGGCTCGTTGCTTCCAGGACGCAGCCAGAGCAAGACATATGAGTCTGGTAAAAGCACAGAGAGAAGAGAGCAAAGGAACAGCCAGAGAGGAGAGGGTTTGAAGAATAAAATAAAATAAAAAAGAAGTAGAACTACTAGACTTTGACCAGACAAGGATCTGCGTACACATCGGAGTGACTAGTGTTGTAGCAGGGATCGCTCAGATGCGACAGTTTGCAGACAGTGAGGAGATATTAGATTATTTTAACAGAAAAGTGTATTGGATTGTGATCCTAACTATACCATCAAGGCTGAGGTAGTTTGTCATGTTGTGAACGAGTTTAACAGATCTGTCAACAGGTTTTAGTCGCATATTAATAAGAGCTCTAAAGGATTTAAAGCTGGACCAGATAACTTTGAGTTTGGGACTTTCTTCACTCATCAGGGAATGAAACAAACAGCAAAGGTAAGACTTTATATGGACGATTTATATTCACATCCTTACATTTACTTAAGTTAAAGTAGGGGAGACCGGGGATGATTGTAACACTTTTTGTCTCAGCTCCTATAACTTGCAGAATGTTTGTGGTAGGGCACTCAAATTTTGACACAAAGTACCCTCATTTGTCTACTACAAATAGCAATGTTTTTAACTTCTCCAGCTATATCACAGAATTCATTATTTGATGTCAAATGCAAGGAGTGCCATTGTTACAACCTACCCCACGACCAGGGTATGTTGTAACACAACCTGGGGTAAATTGTAACAGTAAGATTGAAGAACTAAAAACTGAGACTACACCACAAAATATGCATCTATTTAAGTTTATTGTGCATGTGCCAACACTAAAGCATCTTCCTGTGCTTCACTAAGAACAAAAAGAAGTCATCACTGATGGCTAAATGAAGAACAGTGCCAGTGGTATGGATCCTAACATTAGAAGCGCTTTCTAAAAGAACATATTCTGATAATACCTATGAATGTTACACATACAAATGGAAACCTTCAGCAGGAAGTCAGAAGTAGCTCATAATCCACATAAAATTACAGGAAGACGTTTGACAATTAAAACAACAAACATGCACACTGTGTCTGTCTTAAATGATAAAACATGAACTTGAGTGTGTGTATCTGTGTGTTATCTATCTAATCAGAGTGATCAGAGTCACAGTGGTGACAGATGTATATGGGTTTCCCAGGGGTGCAGTTTTCGTGGGCCCAGAGCTTGCAATATACACATCTGATCCACTTTTCTTTGGGTTTGGAATTTCCAAAGGGCTCCATGCACACAACGCAAAAATCATCTTCATCTGAGGTGTCCTCACCCTTATCCTTGTTCTTCTTGGATCTCTTTTTGGCTTTCTTTCTCTCTGCATTATTTTGTTTGCATTTCCTCTTTCCAAATATGGCCATTTTCACATTCTTCTTACTACTCCTCTTCTTTTCTTCTTCCTCCAAGGCCTGCTTGACTGGTGTATCTGTATAGATGTCTGACTTTCTCCTTCTCCTTGTCGTACCAGTGGTCTTTCTTGGCCCTGCTTTGGGAAATGGTCTTATAGTAGAGGGACTGAACACTTTAGTTAAGGGCTCAGCAGGAGCAGGGGAGGAAGCTGCAGAGGATGTCTGTGGCAGATTGGAGGCTGCTGTAGCTGCCGAGGACACCTGGGGTTGGGTGGAGGCTTCTGTAGCTGCTGAGGACACCTGGGGCAGAGTGGAGGCTTCTGTAGCTGCAGAGGACACCTGAGACAGAGTGGAGGCTTCTGTAGCTGCAGAGGACATCTGAAGCAGGGTGGAAGCTGCTGTTGTTGCGAGGGAGTCTTGCTGGGAAACTACAGAAGCCATTGAAGCTGGGTCTGGACGGTCAGTCACTTGGGAAGGTGCAAAGTCATGGTCCTGAAAAATGTCTGGGTTAAATGGCCAAATGCCTGTGCATCTGAATCCAGCCTGTATGTTGCTAGGAGATGCAGCAGTGGGCAGAGCTGTTCTCATAAGTGATGGCACGTCATAAATGGTCATCGTTTTTGCAGGATTCATCCTCATCCAGGCATCCCCAGCTGAGTTTACAGCCTTCTTCAGTGGACCATAGACACTTCGATCTAGTGGTTGAAGTTTGTGTGAGCAATGTGGAGGTAGAGAGAGTAGCACAATTCCATTTGCCTTGCAGTAATTAACTGCTTTCACTGAAATGTGCGAGCTGTGATTGTCAAGCAGGAGTAACACCTTCTTCTCTGGACTGACTTTAGTATGCTTGGCAAAGTGCTCCAGAAACAAGAGAAAATCATTTTCTTGCATCCAACCTGATCCATTGCCACTCCCAACACTACCAGGTGGTCCAAGGTGTACGAAGAAATCTTTGTACTTCTTGCGAGGGAAAACAAAAAAGGGTGGGATGGAATTTCCCAGTGCTTGCACTGCACATGCCACTGAGACCAAGGCACCTCTCTCAGCAGAAGTCATTGATCCAACCTGCTTCACTCCACGGCGTGCAACTACCCGGTCTGGTGTCTGGACGGTGGTAACACCAGTCTCATCCATATTCCATATGTCGCATCCATCAAAGCTATACCTCTCAATAACATCTGCAAGCTTCATGAAAAATGCCTCCACATTTGTACGGTTAAAGCTTGTATCTCGGGCCAAGCTAGTTGCCTGCGCACTTCTCAAGGACAAGTTAGGATGCCTTTTCATAAAGCCTGAGAACCAATCAGGACTTGCCATGTTGTTGTCATCCCATGACTGGGGGTGTTTGATGTCGTACTCCACCGCAAGTTGATATGCAAACTTCCTGACCTAAAAGATAGTAAAACTAGTTAGTCAGTTAGTTGTACCCCATGGTACCTAAATACATACATAAAGAACTGGTGCATACAGTAGTAACTAATTCTTACTTAGGGCACACTAATCTGCACCTGTCAAATGCTCAGTAGGCCTACCTCACGTGGAGTGAGTCCATAGTACAAGTCTGCTGCCTCAATCAAGTAACCAGTCAACACTTCCTCTTGCTGTGCATCGAAGACTTTTTGACTGCTGTGATAGCCCACACGGGGCAGCTTTCTTGAACCTTGTTCTCTGAGGTTCTGCAATTTCTTGCAGTATCTGTTCAGTGTCACATGGCAGATGGAGTAGTCTTTGGCGACTGACCTCACTGTTTTTCCCTGCCTCACTTCATCTGATGCAACTTTAAGTACATGTGCAGACACACCCCTATTCGTTTTCCTCACCCACTGTCTTGGCATACTGAAAAAAAGGAAGTAGGATAGAGAAAATATGTGAATTGTGATTACGGGGATGGTTGTAACATTTTCTTATATGGTGTTACAACCATCCCCACCCCCGTCAGCCAATGTTTAGCTAGCTGTATCAGCATGGTGGTTTGAAATTAGCATAGATGAAATGACTCACATTTTACGTAAGAACCTACTCTCTTACCTGATACAACTTACCTAATTCAAACTTCAACAGTATCAGTACTAATCAAAATATAGACTTGGTCCAAAAAATTACTTTCTTACCTGAAAATTGATGTTTTGGCTGTAAAATCTGCACACTTCTTCTCACAGCCGCGAAAATTCACATGCATGATCAGGAAGGGAGTGGTTACACATGAAATTGATCACATGACTCTTATGTTATCCCTTATTGGTGAAAGTGATGCTGTTACAACTATCCCTTTGTTACAACCATCCCCGGTCTCCCCTACCAGTTGTACATCAATGTAAAAATCATATTTTAATGTACATCTTTACTTTCCTACACTGTCATCATATAGCATGGGATTTGGTCAGACATTAAATTATAAAATCACATTTCTGATTCACCAGTTTAAAATAAAATCCTATTCTCGAAAATAACGATTTCATCATTGTTATATGTTGAGGTTTGGTACAAGTTTCAAGGTGATGCATTGCTTAAAAACAAACAAACAAAGAAAAGAAATAGATTATTGCTGTCAGAATTTGTTTATTAATGGTGAACAGAGCAGTGGAGTTCTGCGTGGGACACACTGATCTTATGAGATTTTTACATCACACCATTTATTTAATCAGCTTTTAATCAGATCTCAGTATAATAGTAGCTCCAGTCAAACAGACAATGGTGTGAAAATTTATCCAAATCCACCTGGAAGCACGCATCATCCATTGTGTCTTCAGTGCGAGCAATGCATTGAATAAGTCCAGCTATGTGAACTATGCAGTCGCTGATTTAAAAGGTAAAAACATTTAAGTTATTTACTGTCACATGTGATTCACGATGACTGTCATTGGAGGACGTGATTATTGAGGAAGGTTCCAAATACTTTCAGTCAGGGTGCAACATGTCTTCTTCTATAATGTCAAACTGTAAACTACTATAAAGATTGTAGAGTTAGTGAAGAACAGTAGCATTAATCACTGTGTATCAGATAACATCTGTGGTGACTTATAACATTTATTTTAACTTATGTCTGTAAACACATTGTCTCAAGGCATGCTGGGAACTCAGCCCCACTATCTCCAACACACTACAATATGTATTCAGATAATTGATAAAATATAACTCAACTCCAACAACAATGAAATAAGCTTCATGTGGGTCAACAGATTAGGTTATCCTCAAGTCTGTGTGTATCAGAGAGAGTGATACACAAATCATAACATCAACTTCTGAATGGAGAGATACAATCACATCAAACTACTGAGATATTTTCTGAGTCTTGTTCATTTCTTCAAAACTCAACTCTGAAGCAAATCCTCTCACTACACAGTTGTGTTTTCTGCATGTTAACACAACTTCTCTTCTTAAAACTTATATAGTTGAAATCTAACAAACAGGTGTGTTGTGATTTATTTACACTTTTATTACAGAGAAAATATTATTAATATTAATATTATAACAGCATCAGGATGTTAGAATATAATGCAAAACATAACATACTAATACATAAAACTACTTGATGGGGACAGTAACAGCAAAGGTAAAACTTAACATTGGTGATTAGATTAAAGTTTTATTTCCATTTGCACATGCAGGAACATCACAGTACGGGAACACTGTAATTCTTGTGTGTTTCCTTGAGTCAAGCAGACCTAGCTTCATTAAAAACAAACCCAGAGGTTAATAAAATAGACACTAAGTCACATTATAAATACAAATAACAAATAAATAATTAAAACTAGTCACTAGCCACTAGTCTGATAGAGGCTGGGCCCTGATGTTCACTGGCCTGCAGTCTCTCTGGTTGTAGTCCACATTGTTTCTGAGAATCGAGGTTTGATGTTGTAGATTTTCCTTCTCACATCTGTGATGACTGAACTTTGACCTCATGTGTTCATGACTCCTCTCCTCTGTCTCGTCTCACAGGGAGAAGATGATCTGCAGGATCCTTCAGCTATTCAGCCTGATGTCCTATGTCTCTGGTTAGTTTACATCCTCACTTCATCATCCAAAAAGAGAAAAGTCTATTGAAGCGAGTAGAAACTCTTCATTACATTTGCCAAGATGATCTATATTCAATTATTGCTTAGATTGTATTTATTATTGGTATCAAGCATGACCTTTTTTACTTTAACTTACTTTTAAAGGCTTTCCCTCTCTGTCTCCTCAACAGTAACATTTGAAGTGAAAGTGACACAGAGCTCCTATCAGGCAGAGGAGAACCACAACATCACACTGGAGTGGACGTTTACAACCGACCCTGACAGATCCTCAACCTCACTTTACATCAACTGTTACATGTTCACTGATCACAAGGACTCAGTCCTGTATCGTCTCCATGAAGGTGTTGAGGTCCCAGCGTCTCAGGATGAAGAGTTTGCAGGACGAGTTCAGTGTGACAAAGACACTCTCAGAGAAGGACGAATCAGACTTCATGTGTCCAAACTCAGGACTGAAGACTCGGGTTGGTACGAGTGTGAGGTGCTCACGGATTATGGTTTGAGATCTGACAGATGCCGCCTCAGTGTCACTGGTAAGATGATTCAGTGAAAGTCAGAAAGTCTTTTTAATGCATGTTATCAGTGATGTACAGACTGGACTGAGTGTGGTTGCACTCAGCAGCCATTGTATTGTTAACAATATGCTGTATGTGAACACAAACATCACCAAGTTCAAACCCAAACAGTCCAGACTTGAATTTTGGACATGAACAGTGTGAAGTGTCACAAGTCAGAGAATTGAATGTTGGGATAACAGAACATGTGGAATAAAAGTACAATTATTATCATTTCTCTGTCCTTTACAGCAGCTGTTGATCAGCCAGAACCTCAGAAACCTACTGTGAGACCACAACCAGAGAGTCAGGGAGGGATCGGCCTCTACGTTGGACTGACAGCAGCTGGACTCGCTGTTTGTGCTGGACTCTGCTTTGCCTTCAGATGTTGTTTTACTAAATGTTGTGATAAGCCAGGACTTGGTCTTGGATCACATTCCTCTTCAAGTAAATCAATTAAACGTGAACGGGCCCCAGTGCATATGGAGGTATGAAAGTTATGTTTCTCTGCACATCCAAGCTGACCTCTGACCTTTTGGTAGAACCCAGCAGGATGAGAGAGAGGAGAGCAACATCTGATTACACCCATCAGGACTAACAGGACTCTGAAGTGTCCCCCTTTTCCGTCAGGTTGGATGTAAATAATAGTGTTAATAATGCTTCAGTGTACATGTTTTATTCTTTTGTTCTGGATGCTTCATGTTTACCACAAAAAAGTAACAAACAATGACGGTTTTAGAAAAATTACTTCCAAAGACATCTGAGCAGTGTGTCTGCCTCAATTTATCGTCATGTGACTCATCTTCTTGCTTCGTTAAAAGCAACATTCACCGGCTTTATCTGAGCGAAGAAACCTCGCCTGTCTGATAGTCAAAGATTCAGCTGTTTGTTTGTTATTGAGAGTTTTGAGAGACCACCGAGCTTCATGCTGCCAGCCGACCTGCATGATGAAGTTCAGCCTGAGCTGTTGAAGAGTGTTTCTAGTCAACACGGCCGTCCGCTGCAGCTTATTGTGCTAATGACTTGGAAGGTTTTCTAAAATCTTATTTATGCAATGAATGATCTTTCCTCATGTACAGTTTATAATATGTATATATTGTAAATAAATTTGTACTTTTATGAGATAAGTTATTACTTTTCTGTGTCCTTTCAACCGGTGATGACAGCACAACTGTTATATTTTATATGTATATGTGTTTCACAATCCTTTAACAAAACAATTCTTGCTTTCTGTTAAGGCGAAACCTTTGTCCTTGAGGGCAGAGACGATCAGAGAGGAGCAGGGCGCCCTCTGCTGTTTTTTGGGGGTACAACCATAGACATTTATTCATGTATACTGTATATGTCTATGGGTACAGCTGAACACATCTAAGAATTGGACTACAATGAATAAAGCATAAAGAATAATGAAAAAAAGGCTATTTGTGATTAATTGCCATTTCCTTGTGACTTGACAGTTTCCCTGTTGAGCTGTGGTGGAAGTACAGTAACAAAAAAGGGACTTTGGCCCTAAGAAGACTGCGACTTAGGAGATAAAGATATCTACTTGATTTGACTCGTCTGAGCAGCTTCATATTAGCTTCAAATAAACTTTTAAATACATTCTAGTGGATTTAGTCCTCCATCATGTACATTATAAGTGCATTATGAAGGGATCTTCTAATGGTCAATATGAACAGCAGGCATGATTACAACAAGAAAAAGCTCTTTCAATGTTCATTTTTGGCTCCTGAATGTGTGAACCCGTCCCTAAACAGAAGAAAATCCACATCTGTGATTCACCATACAGCGAGAGAAGTGGACTACCCTGATATAGACTTCAAAACTATTAAGTCCTTGTTGAGTCAGCTTGTACAATGTGATACTAAATGTATGCAAGGATGCCATCACACCTTGTTTGTTGTATAACTGGTGCTCAGATTTATTTTAAAGCTCAGTATGAAAAGACCTTCAGCGAAAAAACATCTGCAGGTTTTAAAGCCCAATTCAGAAACTGGTTTTATATGATATGAAACACTCATTAATATCTGAGAAATCTGGGACTTATATCATCAACCAGTAGATGGATTTGATTTATCATTGTCGTTTATATTCTTGTAACACAGGAAAACATAATTACAGTAAATTTTAAGTCTATTATTTCAACATCTGTTAACTCCCAACGATCTCTTTCAGGGCCGAGGTCAAGTCTGGGTACTTGTACTGAAATCCGGCCTCTAAAGTCCTCTTGGGTATGACTTTCTGGCCCTGTGTGAGGACCACGGCCCTCTCCGAGCCCAACAATGCATTCATAAGGAAGCCGGGTACAGGAAATATAGTGGGCCGCCTCAGGAGCCGCCCCAGTTCTTTAGTGAACTCGTAGTTGGTGTTCAGGGCGGGTGCGACTCCGTTTAACACCTGTGCAGTATCTATTCTTTCACATTTATAATCAGAACAAATGATAAGGAGTATAAATACAAATCCTCAGCAGCAGGCCAAAGATTGCTCCTCAAAAAGTAGAATAATTGTCAGTTTTATGAGCCAGTTTATAAATGAGTCAGCCAGGCTTTATTAGTCAGTCCATAAGAGACTCAGCTGTAGTTAGCTAATCGATTACTACCAGTGATGACTTACTTTACTCTTCTTTGAAAAAAAAAACCCTTTATATCCATGTTGTCTGGAGGAGCAAACATCAAACCAGCCAAAAACAGTCCAGTCCTCTCTACAGTAACAACCAAATAAAAACTAACCACCTCATCTTTTCACTATTACTAACGTAGCATTAGCGTTTCGTAGCCAACTCAGCAGTTTGTGTAGAGACAGAAACATAAACAAGTAGTTTAGCTTAGTTCTAGTTTCAGTAAGTTAATAATGTCCTGAACGTGTTGCTGGGATAGTGTTCAACTTACCTGAAGCTACCCGGTGTGTGTGAGCCGGTATCAGTGAAAACATGGAGCGGAGGTTCATTGATTTGGGTTTTCTCTCAATAAACAAGCGGAGCGGATTCAATACTGAAAACAGCGCTGAGTGGATATAGACTGCTGTACTGATTTTTGATATGGTAAAAGAAAGAGTGAGAAATAGCAGCGTGGCGTGAGTGCGTGTGAGCTCCCACCGGCGCCCCTCCAGCATTGAGCGCACTAGGCGACCACCTATATCGCCTGTGCCAAGGACCGCCCCTGAGTGCTGTTTTGGCTTTCTGTTGGGCTGCAGACTCGCCGTACTCACACATGTCATTTCCAACAACACAGCCTACTTCCTTATAGACAGTCAATCCAGTGGGCGCGGTTTGCGAACAGTTAGCGATGAGGATCGTTGCTGATAAGACGCTGCCAGAGCCAGAAAGGTGGGAGCACAGAAGAGAGAAAATAGAAGAGAGAAGGAGAAACAGCCAGAGAGGAGACGGTTTGAAGAATAAAATAAAATAAAAAAGAAGTAGAAGGACTAGACTTTGACCAGACAAGGATCTGAGTACACATCGGAGTGATTAGTGTTGTATCACAGATCACAGCAGAGTGAGCTCAGATGTGACAGTTTGCAGACAGTGAGGAGATATTAGATTATTTGAACAGAAAAGTGTATTGGATTGTGATCCTAACTATACCATTAAGGCTGAACTAGTTTTTCATGTTGTGAACGAGTTTAACAGATCTGTCAACAGGTTTTAGTCGCATATTAATAAGAGCTCTAAAGGATTTAAAGCTGGACAAGATCACTTTGAGTTTGGGACTTTCTTCACTCATCAGGGAATGAAACAGACAGCAAAGGTAAGACTCAATATGGACGATTTATATAACTCATTATCAGTGGTGGATGTACTATTCACATCCTTACATTTACTTAAGTTAAAGTACCAGTTGTACATCAATGTAAAAATCATATTTTAATGTACATCTTTACTTTCCTACACTGTCATCATATAGCATGTGATTTGGTCAGACATGAAATTATAAAATCACATTTCTGATTCACCAGTTTAAAATAAAATCCTATTTTCGAGAATAACAGTTTTATCATTGTTATATGTTGAGGTTTGGTACAAATCTCAAGGTGATGCATAGTTTAAAAAACAAACACACAAAGAAAAGTAATAGACTACTGCTGTCAATATTTGTTTATTAATGGTGAACATAGCGGTGGGGTTCTACGGGAGACACAGAGATCTTTACAGTACGCTAGTTATTTGAACAGTTTTAACCAGTTCTCAGGCAAGTGTAAGGAAGAAGAACCGTTTCCATAAACTTGTTTCCAAGCACAGAGTAAAAGCACGTGACTTTCACTATATTACCCCGCAAAGTGCGATTGGCTGAAGCAGTTTTGATTTGTGACGGGTTTCACGTTACTAACCGGCTGCGGAAGTGATTATGTGAGGAAGGTCCCAAATACCTTTAGTCAGGGTGCAACATGTCTTCTTCTATGATGTCAAACTGTAAACAAGTATAAAGATTGTAGGGTTAGTGAAGAACAATAGAATTAATCATTGTGTATGAGATAACATCTGTGGTGACTTATAATATTTATTTTACCTTATGTCTGTAAACACATTGTCTCAAAGCATGCTGGGAAATCAGCCCTACTATCTCCAACACACTACAATATGTATTCAGATAGGCTAATTAATAAAATATAACTCAACAACACCAACAACGATGAAATAAGCTTCATGTGGGTCAACAGATTAGGTTATCCTCAAGTCTGTGTGTATCAGAGAGAGTGATACACAAATCATAACATCAACTTCTGAATGGAGAGATACAATCACATCAAACTACTGAGATATTTTCTGAGTCTTATTCATTTCTTCAAAACTCAACTCTGAAGTAAATCCTCTCACTACACAGTTGTGTTTTCTGCATGTTAACACTACTTCTCTTCTTAAAACTTACATAGTTGAAATCTAACAAACAGGTGTGTTGTGATTGTTTTACACTTTTATTACAGAGAAAATATTATTCATATTAATATTATAACAGCATCAGGATGTTAGAATATAACGCAAAACATAACATACTAATACATAAAACGACTTGATGGGGACAGTAACAGCAAAGGTAAGACTTAATATTGGCGATTAGATTAGAGTTTTATTTCCATTTGCACATGCAGGAACATCACAGTATGGGAACACTGTAATTCTTGTGCGTTTCCCTGAATCAAGCAGACCTAGCTTCATTAAAAACAAACCCAGAGGTTAATAAAATAGACACTTAGTCACATTATAAATACAAATAAATAATAAAACACAACCAATGAATAAAAGACACATTATGAGTACAAAACACTTATTGCACATTGTCCGTATTGTGATAGTGTGAAATGAGTTATGGCTTGAGGTAGTTTCTTCCCTCCCTGATGTCCTGTGCCACTAGTCTGATAGAGGCTGGGCCCTGATGTTCACTGGCCTGCAGTCTCTCTGATTGTAGTCCACATTGTTTCTGATATGAGAATCGAGGTTTGATGTTGTAGATTTTCCTTCTCACATCTGTGATGACTGAACTTTGACCTCATGTGTTCATGACTCCTCTCCTCTGTCTCCTCTCACAAGGAGAAGATGATCTGCAGGATCCTTCAGCTCATCAGTCTGATGTCCTGTATCTCTGGTTAGTTTACATCCTCACTTCCTCATCCAAAAAGAGAAAAGTCAAAAGATTTGATGACTTTAGTTGTAAAATATATCAGTAAAAACTTCAACAGAACTATTGAAGCGAGTAGAAACTCTTCATTACATTTGGAAGATGATCTCTATTCAATTATTGCGTAGATTGTATTTATTATTGGTATCAAGCATGACATTTTTTACTTTAACTTATTTTTAAAGGCTTTCCCTCTCTGTCTCCTCAACAGGAACATTTGAAGTGAACGTGACACAGAGCTCCTATCAGGCAGAGGAGAACCACAACATCACACTGGAGTGGACGTTTACAATCAAACCTGACAGATCCTCAACCTCACTGAGCATCTACTGTGACATGTTCACTGCTCACAAGGACTCAGTCCTGTATCGTCTCCATGGAGGTGTTGAGGTCCCAGAGTCTCAGGATGAAGAGTTTGCAGGACGAGTTCAGTGTGACAAAGACGCTCTCAGAGAAGGACGAATCAGACTTCATGTGTCCAGACTCAGGACTGAAGACTCGGGTTGGTACGAGTGTCAAGTGCTCACAGATTATGGTTTGAGCTCTGACAGATGCCGCCTCAATGTCACTGGTAAGATGATTCAGTGAAAGTCAGAAAGCCTTTTTAATGCATGTTATCAGTGATGTACAGACTGGACTGAGTGTGGTTGCACTCAGCAGCCATTGTATTGTTAACAATATGCTGTATGTGAACACAAACATCACCAAGTTCAAACCCAAACAGTCCAGATTTTAATTTTGGACATGAACAGTGTGAAGTGTCAGTGTCATTTCTCTGTCCTTTACAGCAGCTGTTGATCAGCCAGAACCTCAGAAACCTACCTTAAGACCACAACCAGTGTCGGGGAAGGATCCGCCTCTACGTTGGACTGACAGTTGGATTCTCTGTCTGTGCTGGACTCTGCTTTGCCTTCAGACGTTGTTTTACTAAATGTTCTGATAAGACATGACTTGGTCTTGGATCACATTCCTCTTCAAGTAAATCAATTAAATGTGAACGGGCCCCAGTGCATATGGAGGTATGAAAGTTATGTTTCTCTGCACATCCAAGCTGACCTCTGACCTTTTGGGAGAACCCAGCAGGATGAGAGTGAGAGAGGAGAGCAACATCTGATTACACCCATCAGGACTAACAGGACTCTTAAGTATCCCCCTTTTCTGTCAGGTTGGATGTAAATAATAGTGTTACTAATGCTTCAGTGTACATGTTTGTTCGTTAGTTCTGGATGCTCCATTTTTGCCACAAAAAAGTAACAAACAATGACGGTTTTAGAAAAATTACTTCCAAAGACATCTGAGCAGTCACCTTCTGAGCAGTGTGTCTGCCTCAATTTATCGTCATGTGACTCATCTTCTTGCTTCGTTAAAAGCAACATTCAATCTGACTTGGGTACAATAAAGGCTGAAGACTGGAATGCCCTGTGTGGCCACTCCTCCACTGTCCTGATGTCTAACTCTGCCTGGGAGAGGCAATTTAAGATTTTGCACAGGCTCTATATCACTCCCGAAGCCAGACATGAATCCAACTCTGTCAGAGCTATGTACTAAATGTCAATCTTCTGTCGGATCATTTATTCATTGTTTGTGGAGCTGTCCTCACGTCCAGCAGTTCTGGATTACAATTATTCAACAGTTTAATGTAATTGCTAGGCGCCATCTGCTTCTGGGCGCAGGGACTTGCCTGTTGGGACTAGGTGATGAGTTACCTGCTGACTTTCGCAACAGAGACCTTTTGCACATCCTGCTGCACTGTACCTGGAAATGTATC
Organism: Scomber colias; assembly: GCA_021039105.1. Taxonomy (NCBI): domain Eukaryota; kingdom Metazoa; phylum Chordata; class Actinopteri; order Scombriformes; family Scombridae; genus Scomber; species Scomber colias. The sequence continues at coordinate 34,447 of JAJDFG010000554.1, forward strand.
ATGGCCTTATGGATCAACAATAAGGCTCCCACTCTCATTCAGTGGCAGCAAACTGTGATGAATGTCATTCCATTTGCGGCTTTCTCTACAGCGTTAAAGGAGAAACCCTTCTTATTTTATCGGATCTGGGACCCGTTTCTCGACTACCTGGGGGCCACTGTATCTTGTAGGTTGAGATCAGGGCTTATGGATCTGGCCTGAACAAAAGATGTAGAGCCGTAATTTGATATATTGACATGTAGTATGTACTATGCTGTCGTCCTTGGACTCCCTGAACACCCAATTTATTCATTGTTTGTTGTTTATTTATTTTCATTTTATTTTTTTTATTGTATTGTTATTATTATTTGTTTTTTGGGTTTTTGTTTTTTCCCCTCTTTTGTGATTTGTTTTTTCCTACCTTTGAACTAGGTCTTATTGCCTGTATCTGGTGAACTGTTGCTAGTGCCATGTTTTGTATTGTCTTTGTCACAACGGCGCCCTCTCCTGTTTTTTTGGGGGGTACAGCCATAGACACTTATTCACGTATTGCTTATATGTCTATGGGTACTAAAAAGTCCTCTTGGGTATGACTTTCTGGCCCTGTGTGAGGACCACAGCCCTCTCCGAGCCCATGAATGCATTCATGACGAAGCCGGGTACAGGAAATATAGTAGGCCGCCTCAGGAGCCGCCCCAGTTCTTTAGTGAAGTCGTAGTTGGTGTTCAGGGCAGGTGCAACTCCGTTTAACACCTGTGCTGAAGGGGAGGGGGGTGTCTGTAGGGGGCTCCAGGGTGTGGACAATGATCCCTGCTAGATCTGAGACGTGGATCCAGGGGCCCCGAGGCCGAGCCAGAAGGGCAGCAGCATTTGCTTCAAGACACCGCCGTCACGACGCAACACTGCCCCCTGGTGGACGAAGCAGGAACAGCATGAAGTAATCTTTATATGTTTGTTCTCATAGCTGCAGATCAGGTGAATTTACTGCATTTAAAAAGGGGAAATACACTGTTTTTTCTTTTTAATGACAATGAAGATACATATAAGTATACTGATATATTTATTGATACATTTTGTTGTTGTTGTGGATACTTGTTTTAATCAATCCTCCATTTTCTTCTCATCCACTGCACTTTTTTAAAATGTGTGTAAATGAGTGTAATTGAAAGTTACTTTGACTTGAACAACTACTTGATTTATATTAGTGCTACACTGTTTATCAGAAGATGGGAAATGTTGGGGGTGGGGGTGGGGGGGATAATGGAGAAAAAAAGGATTTACCTTTGTTATCATGTCCTTTATACTATTTATGTATGTAAGTTAACTTTGTCATTTATTTAATCATTTTTTTCTCTTTTAGTTGTTTAACTGTATTTTAAACTTCTCTTTGAAGCACTTCAACAACGAGTTGCACCACCTGAAAGGGCTTCATCATCATGCATTAAAATCTATCCTATACAGCTACACATGGACTCCTGAGCTGAATATTAATTAAATAATTTTTGTACTAGTGCCAATAAAATATGAAGTAAAACTTTTTTCTTCATTTCACAAAAGAAACCAGAATTTAAATAAGGAACTATCTCATCAAAGAATAAGTCAATAAGATTGAAAAACATACCAGTTTTGGAGCTTTACAGATCTGTAGTCATGTTACTGTTACACTTAAATTCGTCACTGAACTATCTTCATTTGTTTTGCAACTTTTGTGTTTTCTGATCACCACTTTTGTGTTTCCCGTTCTTCATTCAAAGACGTGTAGTTACCGCTGCGCCCGGAACAGCGACTGGGGAGATCAGCTGCCGATACCTCAGCAAGTTGAGGAAGACGTCCAAAGTGATTCGGAGTGATGATTCAGTGAGGAAGAAAGAAACAGACACAAATCACTCTGTAGACTTTTGAAACCATGGCAACGCCCTGAAAACTGTGATAAGACCCCCGTCCAAAGCAGAATATCTTTGTTTTCTTACTTACTTAGTTATTCCATGAAAAACATACTAATTTTGGTACAGTTGAAAACATTTGATAGAAAATTAGAAAAGATATAATAAATTGAAGGAAGGAGGAGGGAGAAAGGAGCGGAGGCGGGGTTACGAATTTGCGGGCGTGTCGTCTCCATACAGTCTGTAGGCTCGTCCTCTCCAGCTAGAGGAGTTGTCTGCTATGGTTGTGAGTAACAGCAGGAGGAAAGCAGAGGAACAGCCAGAGAGGACAGGTTTAGAGGAATATAAAATAAAACTAGAAGGACTAGACTTTGATCAGAAAAGGATCTGCGTACACATCGGAGTGATTAGTGTTGTATCACAGATCACAGCAGAGATCGCTCAGATGTGACAGTTTGCAGATAGTGAGGAGATATTAGATTATTTTAACAGAAAAGTGTACTGGATTATGATCATAACTATACCATCAAGGCTGAGGTAGTTTGTCGTGTTGTGAACGAGTTTAACAGATCTGTCAACAGGTTTTAGTCGCATATTAATAAGAGCTCTTCAGGATTTAGCTGGAAAAGATAACTTTGACTTTGGGACTTTCTTCACTCATCAGGGAATGAAACAAACAGCAAAGGTAAGACTTTATATGCACGATTTATATTCACATCCTTACATTTACTGAAGTTAAAGTACCAGTTGTACATCAATGTAAAAATCATATTTTAATGTACATCTTTACTTTCCTACACTGTCATCATATAGCATGGGATTTGGTCAGACATTGAATTATAAAATCACATTTCTGATTCACCAGTTTGAAATAAAATCCTATTTTCGAGAATAACGATTTCATCATTTTTATATGTTGAGGTTTGGTACAAGTTTCAAGGTGATGCATTGTTTATAATCAAAGAAAGAAGTATAGAAATAGATTACTGCTGTGTAAACAGACACATTCATCTACGGTGAACTAACGACATGTGCTTTTACCGTATCGGAGATGTCAGTGTGAAATTGCAGCTGAAAATAGATAAGAACCGCACAGTTAGGTAAGGAAGGTCCAAACTTCAGTCAGGGTGCATCATGTCTTCTTCTATGATGTCAAACTGTAAACTACTATAAAGATTGTAGGGTTAGTGAAGAACAGTAGCATTAATCATTGTGTAGCAGATAACATCTGTGGTGACTTATAACATTTATTTTAACTTATGTCTGTAAACACATTGTCTCAAGGCATGCTGGGAACTCAGCCCAAGTGTCTCCAACACACTGAAATATGTATTCAGATAGTTTTAAGATAATTAAATCAGTTTTTGGGGTTTTACATTATCATTCCTCTCATTCCATTGTGTTTTCATTATTTCATCCTTGTATGATAACATATTTAAAAATATATATAATGTATTTCTGTCAGTTAAATGTAATCCTACAAGGAGGAAATAATAAAAGCACAATGGTGTTGTTGGTGATAGTTGGGCTGAGTTCCCAACCTGATGAGTGAAGAAAGAAAGTTTTGTGCTGTGATTTTTTTACACTTTTATTACAGAGAAAAACAGATGTTAGAATATAATGCAAAACACAGCATACTAATACATAAAACTGCTTGATGGGGACAGTAAATGTATCAAATAAAATCATCACACTAAGCACATTTTCTTCTACTGCTAACGTTACATTTTCCGGTGAAACCGACACAAATATATTTTAAAAAGGAGGAGGAGGAAATAAAGACACAAAGGTAAGAAAGGAATGATAATGTAAAACATAAAAAAACGGATTTAATTATCTCAAAACTTTCTTTCTTCACTCATCAGGGAATGAAACAAACAGCAAAGGCAAGATTAAATATTAGCGATTAGAGTTTTATTTCCATTTGCACATGCAGGAACATCACAGTACGGGAACACTGTAATTCTTGTGCGTTTCCCTGAGTCAAGCAGACCTAGCTTCATTAAAAACAAACCCAGAGGTTAATAAAATAGACACTAAGTCACATTATAAATACAAATAAATAATAAAACACAACAAATGAATAAAAGACACATTATGAGTACAAAACACTTATTGCACATTGTCCGTATTGTGATAGTGTGAACTGAGTTATGGCTTGAGGTAGTTTCTTCCCTCCCTGATGTTCACTGGCCTGCAGTCTCTCTGATTGTAGTCCACATTGTTTCTGATATGAGAACCGAGGTTTGATGTTGTAGATTTTCCTTCTCACATCTGTGATGACTGAACTTTGACCTCATGTGTTCATGACTCCTCTCCTCTGTCTCCTCTCACAAGGAGAAGATGATCTACAGGATCCTTCTGCTCATCAGCCTGATGTCCTGTGTCTCTGGTTAGTTTACATCCTCACTTCCTCATCCAAAAAGAGAAAAGTCAAAAGATTTGATGACTTTAGTTGTAAAATATATCAGTGAAAACTTCAACAGAACTATTGAAGCCAGTTTTCATTACATTTGGAAGATGATCTTTATTCAGTTATTGCGTAGATTGTATTTATTATTGGTATTAAGCATGACCTTTTTTACTTTAACTTATTTTTAAAGGCTTTCCCTCTCCGTCTCCTCAACAGGAACATTTGAAGTGAAAGTGACACAGAGCTCCTATCAGGCAGAGGAGACCCACAACATCACACTGGAGTGGACGTTTACAACCGACCCTGACAGATCCTCAACCTCACTGATCATCTACTGTTACATGTTCACTGATCACAAGGTCTCAGTCCTGTATCGTGTACATGAAGGTGTCGAGCTCCCAGCGTCTCAGGATGAACAGTTTGCAGGACGAGTTCAGAGTGACAGAGACGCTCTCAGAGAAGGACGAATCAGACTTCATGTGTCCAGACTCAGGACTGAAGACTCGGGTTGGTACGAGTGTGAGGTGCTCACGGATAATAGTTTGAGCTCTGACAGATGCCGCCTCAATGTCACTGGTAAGATGATTCAGTGAAAGTCAGAAAGTCTTTTTAATGCATGTTATCAGTGATGTACAGACTGGACTGAGTGTGGTTGCACTCAGCAGCCATTGTATTGTTAACAATATGCTGTATGTGAACACAAACATCACCAAGTTCAAACCCAAACAGTCCAGACTTGAATTTTGGACATGAACAGTGTGAAGTGTCACAAGTCAGAGAGTTGAATGTTGGGATAACATAATTTGTGGAATAAAGTACAATTATTATTTCTCTGTCCTTTACAGCAGCTGTTGATCAGCCAGAACCTCAGAAACCTACTGTGAGACCACAACCAGAGACTCAGGGAAGGATCGGCCTCTACGTTGGACTGACAGCAGCTGGACTCGCTGTCTGTGCTGGACTCTGCTTTGCCTTCAGACGTCGTTTTACTAAATGTTCTGATAAACAGGACTTGGGCTTGTATCACGGTCCTCTTCAAGTAAATCAATTAAATAGGAACGGGCCACAGTGCATATGGAGGTATGAAAGTTATGTTTCTCTGCACATCCAAGCTGACCTCTGACCTTTTGGGAGAACCCAGCAGGATGAGAGTGAGAGAGGAGAGCAACATCTGATTACACCCATCAGGACTAACAGGACTCTGAAGTATCCCCCTTTTCTGTCAGTGGATGTAAATAAGTGCAAATAATGCTTCAGTGTAAATGTTTGTTGTTTTCTGACCTGCATGATGAAGTTCAGCCTGAGCTGTTGAAGACTGTTTCCAGACAACACGGCCGTCCGCTGCAGCTTATTGTGCTAATGACTTGGAAGGTTTTCTAAAATCTTATTTATGTGATGAATGATCTTTCCTTATGTACAGTTTATTATGTGTATACATTGTAAATAAATCTGTACTTTTCTGTACTTAAGATAAGTTATGACTTTTCAGTGTCTATTCAACTGGTGATAACAGCACAACTGTTATATTTTATATGTGTTTCACAATCCTTTAAATATAATTCCAGCTGTATGTTAAGGCGAAACCTTTGTCCTTGATGGCAGAGACGATCAGAGAGGAGCAGGGCGCCCTCTGCTGTTTTTAGGGGGTTACAGCCATTCACATATACTGTAGCCTATATGTCTATGAGTACAGCTGAACACAGCTAAGAATTGGACTAAAACGAATAAAGCATAAAGAATAATGAAAAAAGGCTATTTGTGATTAATTGCCATTTCCTTGTGACTTGACAGTTTCCCTGTTGAGCTGTGGTGGAAGTATAGTAACAAAAAAGGGGACTTTGGCCCTAAGAAGACTGCAACTTAGGAGATAAAGATATCTACTTGATTTGACTCGTCTGAGCAGCCGCAGCTTCATATTAGCTTCAAATAAACTTTTAAATACATTCTAGTGGATTTAGTCCTCCATCATCGTGCATTATGAAGGGATTTTCTAATGGTCAATATGAACAGCAGGCATGATAACAGCAAGAAAAAGCTGTTTCAATGTTCATTTTTGGCTTCTGAATGTTGTTTAAGACTTGAAAAATTGTGAACCCGTCCCTAAACAGAAGAAAATCCACATCTGTGATTCACCATACAGCGAGAGAAGTGGACTACCCTGATATAGACTTCAAAACTATTAAGTCCTTGTTGAGTCAGCTTGTACAATTTGATACTAAATGTATGCAAGGATGCCATCACACCTTGTTTGTTGCATATCTGGTGCTCAGATTTATTTTAAAGCTAAGTATGAAAAGACCTTCAGTGAAAAAACATCTGCAGGTTTTAAAACCCAATTCAGAAACTTGTTTTATATGATATGAAACACTCATTAATATCTGAGAAATCTGGGACTTATATCATCAACCAGTAGATGGATTTGATTTATCATTGTCGTTTATATTCTTGTAACACAGGAAAACATAATTACAGTACATTTGAAGTCACATTATTTCAACATCTGTTAACTCCCAACGATCTCTTTCAGGGCCGAGGTCAAGTCTGGATACTTGTACTGAAATCCGGCCTCTAAAGTCCTCTTGGGTATGACTTTCTGGCCCTGTGTGAGGACCACAGCCCTCTCCGAGCCCAACAATGCATTCATGACGAAGCCGGGTACAGGAAATATAGTGGGCCGCCTCAGGAGCCGCCCCAGTTCTTTAGTGAACTCGTAGTTGGTGTTCAGGGCGGGTGCGACTCCGTTTAACACCTGTGCTGAAGGGGAGGGGGTGTCTGCAGGGGGCTCCAGGGCGTGGGCGATTATCCCTGCTAGATCTGAAACGTGGATCCAAGGGAAAGGCTGTGTCCCGGACCCCAGGGTGCCCCCGAGGCCGAGCCAGAAGGGCAGCAGCATTTGCTTCATGGCACCGCCGTCACGACCCAACACTCCCCCTGGTGGACGAAGCAGGAACAGCATGAAGTAATCTTTGTTCTCATAGCTGCAGATCAGGTGACTTTACTGCATTAAAAGGGGAAATACACTGATTTTTCTTTTTAATGACAGACAATGAAGATACATAAAAGTATACTGATATATTTATTGATACATTTTTTTCTTGTGGATACTTGTTTTAATCAATCTTCCATTTTCTTCTCATCCACTACACTTTTTTAAAATGTGTGTAATTGAAAGTTATGTTGACTTGAATGACTATTTCAGTTATATTAGTGCTACACTGTTTATCAGATGATGGGAAATGTTGGGAGGGGGGGGGATAATGGGGAAAAAAAGGATTTACCTTTGTTATCATGTCCTTTATACTTTTAAGTCAGTTGTAAATGTGTAAATCCGCACCTATATATGTATGTAAGTTAACTTTGTTTCATTTATTTAATCATTTTTTTCTCTTTTAGTTGTTTAACTGTATTTTAAACTTATCTTTGAAGCACCTCAACAAAGAGTTGCACCACCTGAAAGCGCTTCATCATCATGCATTAAAACATCTATCCTATACAGCTACAATAAATACCATCACACTCACTGAGCTTAACATTGAACAGTTGTCTATATATATCTATTTATAGCTCTCTTCTTTCTTTCCTGAAGTGATGTTTGTTTTTAAAGCAGCTAATTAGCTTACAGTGAAACACCAACCTGTTTTAGACGGCACTTCTTCAGTTCTTCTTTTGGTTTGGAAGGTAATTTATTTAGACTTTCCTCTGGTACAAACCTGTGGGATGCAGAAATTCCACCACTTTTTTCCTTTTGTCCAGATCTCCTTTGGTTAGTATGTTGACATATTCTATTTTGATCTCCAATGTCTGACAGATTATGTTTTACTGTTTCCATCTGTCCACACTGACATCACCCCGAGCCCAATAGAGATTTTTAAGATTGTGTTCTTTGCTATTTGATCTACTGCTTCATTCACCTGAATTCAGACATGTGCTGGTATCCCAATTACTGAATTCTTAGTCAGTATTATTTCTGTTATTTCTGTTGACTTGCGGTTTTCTAAAGAGTGTAACGCCGATAGGGAGTCACTACAAATGACTGTCGACTGAGATCTTTTCTTTTCAGTCCACCTAAGAGCACAGAGGATGGCAAACAGCTCTGCTGTAAAGACTGACGTCTGATCTGGACGCCTCCACCCATTCCCTACTTTAAGTTCCCAAACAAAAAACCCAAATGCTGCTCTTCCTGTAGATAGGTCTCTCATTGGTGCAATGAAATGTAACCAAATGTGTACCTGTGATAGAGTAAGACATCAGGAAGAAGATGCAAAGACAATGATGAACTAACCTATGAAGGAATTAGTTTGGTGAAAGGTCAAAGTCAGAATAACGTATAGATCTTTTGAGTTGGTTTTGACCATGAAGTCAAAATGCAAGTACAATATTTCCAGATTTCATGCAAGATAAGAGTTTATATTTGGAGTTACCGACCACAACAAATATTAACAACCAACAAAAAAATTAAACAAAAAGCCTACCCCTATAAAGCCCCCTAAAAACATGAGAAACAAACACAGCAGATTCCCTACAGGGTGAAATTTCATCAAACAGGTACAGTGGGAATAATTTTGTTGGATGGAACATCAGAGTAAACAATCACTAGGATTCGTCTGATAAACGATCAGTAAAATAAAACTTACACCTGATTAAACATGAGGAAAATGTTCAATCTTCATAAAGAACACATAGCAAAAGCACGTAGGCTACCTTCACTTTTCTCTAGGACCAGGGACTGCATCGAATAGGGACACAGCTATAGGCCTAGTCAGGGGGGCAAGGAATAAGGCGACAGGGATACCAGAACAGAAACTTTTGTTTTGTTCCCTCAGGTAAGAGTACAAATAAAAGTGAAGAGAACAGAGAGAAGTAGCGCTGTTTTTTATACAGCACAACACATCAAGGAATGAAAGAAAAAAATCTTCAAATTTTTACAATGCTTCCTCACATATAGTCACTTCCGCTGGTGAATTGTGTTGCCTTTGTCCCACAAGTAACATGGACTCACACACTGTAGTTTCACTCACCTCGGTCTGTGGGAGCCAAAAGGAACAGAGGTAAGGTGTGGAGGCAAGGTGTGGTTTGTCAGACGATCTGCGTACACATCGGAGTGATTATGTTGTATCACAGAGCACAGCAGAGTGAGCTCAGATGCGACAGTTTGCAGATAGTGAGGAGATATTTGATTAACAGAAAAGTGTACTGGATTGTGATCCTAACTATACCATCAAGGCTGAAGTAGTTTGTCGTGTTGTGAACGAGTTTAACAGATCTGTCAACAGGTTTTAGTCGCATATTAATAAGAGCTCTAAAAGATTTCAAGCTGGACAAGATAACTTTGAGTTTGGGACTTTCTTCACTCATCAGGGAATGAAACAAACAGCAAAGGTAAGACTCAATATGGACGATTTATATAACTCATCAACAGTGGTGGATGAACTATTTACACATTTCTGATTGACCAGTTAATAAAATAATATTTCCTTGAATAATGGCATTAGCATTGTTATATTACGAGATTTGGTAAAATTCTTAAGGTGATGCATTGTTAAACATCAAACAAACAAGCAAAATAACCCAAATACTGCTGCAAGTAGTCAGATACACTTGTGTTATTGATGGTGAACAGAGCCGTGGGGTGCTGCGTGATATTTACAGCACGCCACTTATTTACCCAGCTTTTGTTTAGATTTCTTGTTTAGATATGATATATATGAGACCGCAGGTATCCGAAGCTTTCCAAGTGTGGAATGTCCCAACTCAGCCCAACTGTCAGATAATTAAACCATTTTTTGTTTAACATTATCATTCCTATAAATAGTTAAAATACTTTAATACAGTAAAAAAGTACAGTACAATGTGTAATGCAAGTCTACTTCCTTGTCTGTGTTATGGTTTAAGGGAAATCTTAATGCTATGGTATGTAGTTTATTTTTGGCAACAGTTTGGGGAAAGCCCTTTAACTGCTTCAGCATGACAATAACTCCAAGCACAAAGCCAAGTACATAAAGAAATAGTTTTTTCTGAGTTAACTTGAAACCAGAAGGCCGAGAAGAAGAAAACAAAGTTGCAGAAAGCAGATTAATTCTCATGTTTAGTTTAGTTTTTTGTATAAATGGATGTAATGTTGAGGTGTCCATTAGTTTATCTGTTAGTCTGTGCAGGTGTGACGACAGAAGAAGCATAACAGAATGTGGCTCAGTCACATTCTTACTTTTTTTAGCCATGTGTATTGCTCAACCTGCTTCTTCTTCTTCCTGTTTTTGTGACTTGATTCTTTTCGTTTCTTTCTCTTCTTCTCTTCTTTAAATCTTTAAAACTTTCATGCTGTGTGTGTGTGTGGCTCCAGTTTAAAATAACAGCAAATACACATATTATTTTTTGTGTGCCTGCAACTGCATGTGTGATAAAAAGAGACTGTGTGATCCCTGAATACATATTTCTGCACTCATCAGGGAATGAAACAAACAGCAAAGGTAAGACTTAATATTGGCGATTAGATTAGAGTTTTATTGCACATGCAGGAACATCACAGTACGGGAACACTGTAATTCTTGTGCGTTTCCTTGAGTCAAGCAGACCTAGCTTCATTAAAAACAAACCTAGAGGTTAATAAAATAGACACTAAGTCACATTATAAATACAAATAAATAATAAAACACAACCAAGGAATAAAAGACACATTATGGGTACAAAGCACTTATTGCACATTGTCCGTATTGTGATAGTGAAATGAGTTATGACTTGAGGTAGTTTCTTCCCTCCCTGATGTCCTGTGCCACTAGTCTGATAGAGGCTGGGCCCTGATGTTCACTGGCCTGCAGTCTCTCTGGTTGTAGTCCACATTGTTTCTGATATGAGAACCGAGGTTTGATGTTGTAGATTTTCCTTCTCACATCTGTGATGACTGAACTTTGACCTCATGTGTTCATGACTCCTCTCCTCTGTCTCCTCTCACAGGGAGAAGATGATCTACAGGATCCTTCAGCTCATCAGCCTGATGTCCTGTGTCTCTGGTTAGTTTACATCCTCACTTCATCATCCAAAAAGAGAAAAGTCAAAAGATTTGATGACTTTAGTTGTAAAATATATAAATGAAAACTTCAACAGAACTATTGAAGCCAGTCTTCATTACATTTGGAAGATGATCTATATGCAATTATTGCTTAGATTGTATTTATTATTGGTATTAAGCATGACCTTTTTTACTTTAACTTATTTTTAAAGGCTTTCCCTCTCTGTCTCCTCAACAGTAACATTTGTAGTGAAAGTGGCACAGCACTCCTATCAGGCAGAGGAGAACCACAACATCACACTGGAGTGGACGTTTATAACCAAACCTGACAGATCCTCAACCTCACTGAACATCTACTGTTACATGTTCACTGATCACAAGGACTCAGTCCTGTATCGTGTGCATGAAGGTTTCGAGCTCCCAGAGTCTCAGGATGAGGAGTTTGCAGGACGAGTTCAGTGTGACAAAGACGCTCTCAGAGAAGGACGAATCAGACTTCATGTGTCCAGACTCAGGACTGAAGACTCGGGTTGGTACGATTGTCAGGTGCTCATGGATTATAGGTTGACCTCTGACAGATGCCGCCTCAGTGTCACTGGTAAGATGATTCAGTGAAACTCAGAAAGTCTTTTTAATGCATGTTATCAATGATGTACAGACTGGACTGAGTGTGGTTGCACTCAGCAGCCATTGTATTGTTAACAATATGCTGTATGTGAACACAAACATCACCAAGTTCAAACCCAAACAGTCCAGACTTGAATTTTGGACATGAACAGTGTGAAGTGTCACAAGTCAGAGAGTTGAATGTTGGGATAACAGAATTTGTAGAATAAAAGTACAATTATTATCATTTCTCTGTCCTTCACAGCAGCTCAGCCCAAACCTGAGAAACCTCGGTCAGGGAAGGATCGGCCTCGTTGGACTGACAGCTGGACTCGCTGTCTGTGCTGGACTCTGCTTTGCCTTCAGACGTCGTTTTACTAAATGTTCTGATAAGACATGACTTGGTCTTGGATCACATTCCTCTTCAAGTAAATCAATTAAATGGGAACGGGCCCCAGTGCATATAGAGGTATGAAAGTTATGTTTGTCTGCACATCCAAGCTGACCTCTGACCTTTTGGGAGAACCCAGCAGGATGAGAGAGTGAGAGAGGAGAGCAACATCTGATTACACCCATCAGGACTAACAGGACTCTGAAGTGTCCCCCTTTTCTGCCAGGGTGGATGTAAATAATAGTGTTAATAATGCTTCAGTGTAAATGTTTATTCTTTTGTTCCGGATGCTCCATGTTTGCCACAAAAAAAGTCAAAACAGTTTTAGAAAAATTACTTCCAAAGACATCTGAGCAGTGTGTCTGCCTCAATTCGTCATCATGTGACTCATCTTCTTGCTTCGTTAAAAGCAACATTCACCAGCTTTATTTGAGCGAGGACTGCATCAGACAGGCGATCTGTATCAGATTGCCTGTCTGATAGTCAAAGATTCAGCGGTTTGTTTGTTATTGAGAGTTTTGAGAGACCACCGAGCTTCATGTTGCCAGCCGACCTGCATGATGAAGTTCAGCCTGAGCTGTTGAAGACGGTTCCCAGACAACTTGGCCGTCCGCTGCAGCTTATTGTGCTAATGACTTGGAAGGTTTTATAAAATCTTAATTATGCAATGAATGATCTTTCCTCGTGTACAGTTTATAATGTGAATATATTGTATATATATATATATTATATATATTATCTATTATATGTATATGTGTGTTTCACAATCCTTTAACAAAACAATTCTTGCTTTCTGTTAAGGCGAAACCTTTGTCCTTGAGGGCAGAGACGATCAGAGAGGAGCAGGGCGCTCCCTCTGCTGTTTTTTGGGGGGTACAACCATAGACACTTATTCACATATATTGTATATGTCTATGGGTACAGCTGAACACATCTAAGAATTGGACTAAAATGAATAAAGCATAAAGAATAAAAAACAATGGCTATTTGTGATTAATTTTTTTTTTTTTTTTTAAATAGATAACATGAAATTTACAACACAGGCAAACAGAAAACAGGATTTCAATCAGGTATAGAACCAGAATACAAAAGCTAACTTAATAAAGGTGGTGCTCTAAGGTTGAGATCATATGAAAGACACATTTTTGCCATTTCCTTGTGTCTTGACAGTTTCCCTGTTGAGCTGTGGTGGAAGTATAGTAACAAAAACTTTGGCTCTAAAAAGACTGCAAATTAGGAGATAAAGATATCTACTTGATTTGACTCGTCTGAGCAGCCGCAGCTTCATATTAGCTTCAAATAAACTTTAAAACACATTCTTGTGGATTTAGTCCTCATCATGTACATTATAAGTGCATTATGAAGGGATCTTCTAATGGTCAATATGAACAGCAGGCATGATTACAGCAAGAAAAAGCTCTTTCAATGTTCATTTTTGGCTCCTGAATGTTGTTTTAGACTTTAAAAATTGTGAACCCGTCCCTAAACAGAAGAAAATCCACATCTGTGATTCACCATACAGCGAGAGAAGTGGACTACCCTGATATAGACTTCAAAACTATTAAGTCCTTGTTGAGTCAGCTTGTACAATTTGATACTAAATGTATTCAAGGATGCCATCACACCTTGTTTGTTGCATATCTGGTGCTCAGATTTATTTTAAAGCTAAGTATGAAAAGACCTTCAGTGAAAAAACATCTGCAGGTTTTAAAACCCAATTCAGAAACTGGTTTTATATGATATGGAACACTCATTAATATCTGAGAAATCTGGGACTTATATCATCAACCAGTAGATGGATTTGACTTATCATTGTCGTTTATATTCTTGTAACACAGGAAAACATAATTACAGTACATTTTAAGTCAGATCATTTCAACATCTGTTAACTCCCAACGATCTCTTTCAGGGCCGAGGTCAAGTCTGGATACTTGTACTGAAATCCGGCCTCTAAAGTCCTCTTGGGTATGACTTTCTGGCCCTGTGTGAGGACCACAGCCCTCTCCGAGCCCATCAATGCATTCATAACGAAGCCGGGTACAGGAAATATAGTGGGCCGCCTCAGGAGCCGCCCCAGTTCTTTAGTGAACTCGTAGTTGGTGTTCAGGGTGAAACTCCGTTTAACACCTGTGCTGAAGGGGAGGGGGTGTCTGCAGGGGGCTCCAGGGCGTGGGCGATGATCCTTGCTAGATCTGAGACGTGGATCCAAGGGAAAGGCTGTGTCCCTTGCATCCACCCTTCAGAGTGCCTTTTCTCCTATACAGTCTATGCTTTTCTCTAAAGGCACTCTAATCCACCATACCTCACTCACTGCTCCCTCCCTCTTCATCCACCATACCTCACTCACTGCTCCCTCCCTCTTCATCCTCTCTACCTCACTCACTGCTCCCTCCCTCTTCATCCTCTCTACCTCACTCACTGCTCCCTCCCTCTTCATCCTCTCTACCTCACTCCACAGTTACCACAGTTAACACAACATCTTCTTGTGGCCGCTCTCTGACGGAGCAACTCTGTCCTCCATTCAGTGTTTTGAACTTTTATAAATAGCAGGGAGGCAGAATAAAGCAATGAACAGACTGTCTGAGAGCAAAGGAGAGCATCACCGTCACACACACACATACAGTGAGTTAGCTCCTCTCCTCCGTATCAGCGGGTGCAGCTGAGTGCTGTATGACTAGCCGTCTCCAGCCGTCTCCATGTTTCATTGGCTGCGTTTTTTTGATTTTTTGATGCTCAAGAACCATGTTATGTGGATTTTTGAGGTGAGATTTATCCACATATAGGACACCTTGACTGAAATGTTTCCCATTGACAAATTATTCTAAACTGTTAAATCTCTTTCATCACTCACCACAGCAAAGGATCTCTGCTCTGTCCCTGCATCCTGCTCCTGTCTCTGACTCACTCTCATGCTCCTAGATGTCAGGAGAGGAGGATGAATGATCATTATTTACTCAACTCACTCAACTCAACTTTGGTTATATAACACTTTAAAACAACCACAGCTGCAACAAAGTGCTGTAAGTAAATAGATAAAACAACACAGGAACATAAAACAATTAATAGGAAATAAATACTAAGATAATTGTTTATTGTTTTTAAAACAAATTAAAAACAATAAAACAATAACTAAAAAAACACACACCATAAAACACTAAAACAGGAGTGTTTTTTTAGTGAGCAGTATTTCACATTTATGATCAGAACAAATGATACAGAGTATAAATACAAATCCTCAGCAGCAGGCCAAAGATTGCTCCTCAAAAAGTAGAATAATTGTCAGTTTTATGAGCCAGTTTATAAATGAGTCAGCCAGGCTTTATTAGTCCGCTCCTGTCCATAAGAGACTCAGATGTAGTTAACCGATTACTACCAGTGATGACTTACTTTACTCTTCTTTGAAAAAAAACAACCTTTATGTCCATGTTGTCTGGAGGAGCAAACATCAAACCAGCCAAACACAGTCCAGTCCTCTCTACAGTAACAACCAAATAAAAACTAACCACCTCATCTTTTCACTATTACTAACGTAGCATTAGCGCTTCGTAGCCAACTCAGCAGTTTGTGTAGAGACAGAAACATAAATAACATCTAGTTTCAGTAAGGGTTAGGGTTAGGTTTAATAATGTCCTGAAGGTGTAGTTGGGACAGTGTTCAATCCCCTGAAGCTACCCGGTGTGTGTGAGCCGGTATCATTGAAAACATGGAGCGGAGTTTCATTGATTTGGGTTTTCTCTCAATAAACAAGCGGAACGGATTCAATACTGAAAACAGCGCTGAGTGGATATAGACTGCTGTACTGATTTTTGACATGGTAAAAGAAAGAGTGAGAAATAGCAGCGTGGCGTGAGTGCGTATGAGCTCCCACCGGCGCCCCTCCAGCATTGAGCGTCCTAGGCGACCACCACACCTATATCTCCTATGCCAAGAGCCGGCCCTGAGTCCTGTTTTGGTTTTCTGTTGGGCTGCGTGTCACCGACTCGCTGCAGCTGACAGCTCGGGGGAACTCTGCGAGGAAGCTCGTTGCTTACAGGACGCTGCCAGAGCGAGAAACATGAGTCTGGTAAAAGCACAGAAGAGAGAAGAGAGCAGAGAAACAGCCAGAGACGACAGGTTTAGAGGAATATAAAATACAAGTAGAAGGACTAGACTTTGACCAGACAAGGATCTGCGTACACATCGGAGTGATTAGTGTTGTGAGACAGATCACAGCAGAGTGAGCTCAGATGTGACAGTTTGCAGACAGTGAGGAGATACTAGATTATTTTAACAGAAAAGTGTATTGGATTGTGATCCTAACTATACCATTAAGGCTGAGGTAGTTTGTCGTGTTGTGAACGAGTTTAACAGATCTGTCAACAGGTTTTAGTCGCATATTAATAAGAGCTCTAAAGGATTTAAAGCTGGACAAGATAACTTTGAGTTTGGGACTTTCTTCACTCATCAGGGAATGAAACAAACAGCAAAGGTAAGACTTTATGTGGACGATTTATATTCACATCCTTACATTTACTTAAGTTAAAGTACCAGTTGTACATCAAAGTAGAAATCATATTTTAATGTAGCCTACATCTTTACTTTCCTACACTGTCATCATATAGCATGGGATTTAGTCAGACATTAAATTATAAAATCATATTTCTGATTCACCAGTTTAACATAAAATCCTATTTTTGAGTATAATGGTTTTATCATTGTTATATGTTGAGGTTTGGTACAAAGTTGAAAGTGATGCATCGTTTAGTAGCAAAGAAACATATGATATTGTCTTTACGCACTTTCACCAAAGGTGCAAGGTAGTGCTTTGACGCGAGTTTCCGCTCCACTCACGCTGACGATCTGAAACCACAACAAGAAACCGAGTCTCTAACCAATACCGCACAGTTACTTGATGAAGGTCCAAAATAACTTCAGTCAGGGTGCAGCGTGTCTTCTTCTATAATATCAAACTGTAAACTACTATAAAGATTGTAGAGTTAGTGAAGAACAGTAGCATTAATCATTGTGTATCAGATAACATTTGTGGTGACTTATAACATTTATTTTAACTTATGTCTGTAAATGTTACACCCTGAAAAAGGGGAAATATAAATGAAATACTATTGTCTCAAAGCATGCTGGGAACTCAGCCCAACTATCTCCAAAACACTACAATATGTATTCAGATAGTTTTAAGATAATTAAATCAGTTTTTGGGGTTTTACATTATCATTCCTTTCATTCCATTGTGTTTTTATTATTTCATCCTTGTATGATTACATTTTTAAAATATATATGTAATGTATTTCTGTCACTTAAATGTAATCCTACAAGGAGGAAATAAAAGAACACACAATGGTGTTTTTGGTGATAGTTGGGCTGAGTTTCCAACCTGATGCGTGAAGAAAGAAAGTTTTGTGTTGTGATTTTTTACACTTTCATTACAGAGAAAATATTAACAGCATCAGGATGTTAGAATATAACGTAAAACACAACAAACTAATACATAAAACTGCTTGATGGGGACAGTAAATGTATCAAATAAAATCATCATACTAAGCATATTTTCTTTTAACGACACATTAGCAGGTGAAACTGACAGCGATACATTTTAAAATGAGGGGGAGGAAATAATAAAAACACAAAGGTAAGACAGGAATGATAATGTAAAACAAACAAAAAAAGATTTAATTATCTCAAAACTTTCTGAATACATATTTCTGCTCTCATCAGGGAATGAAATAACAGCAATGGTAAGACTTAATATTGGTGATTAGATTAGAGTTTTATTGCCATTTGCACATACAGGTACATCACAGTATGGGAACACTGTAATTCTTGTGTGTTTCCTTGAGTCAAGCAGACCTAGCTTCATTAAAAACAAGACCCAGAGGTTAATAAAATAGACACTAAGTCACATTATAAATACAAATAAATAATAAAACACAACATATGAATAAAAGACACATTATGAGTACAAAACACTTATTGCACATTGTCCGTATTGTGATAGTGTGAAATGAGTTATGGCTTGAGGTAGTTTCTTCCCTCCCTGATGTCCTGTGCCACTAGTCTGATAGAGGCTGGGCCCTGATGTTCACTGGCCTGCAGTCTCTCTGATTGTAGTCCACATTGTTTCTGATATGAGAATCGAGGTTTGATGTTGTAGATTTTCCTTCTCACATCTGTGATGACTGAACTTTGACCTCATGTGTTCATGACTCCTCTCCTCTGTCTCCTCTCACAGGGAGAAGATGATCTACAGGATCCTTCAGCTCATCAGTCTGACTTCCTGTGTCTCTGGTTAGTTTACTTCCTCACTTCCTCATCCAAAAAGAGAAAAGTCTATTGAAGCGAGTAGAAACTCTTCATTACATTTGGAAGATGATCTATATTCAATTATTGCTTAGATTGTATTTATTATTGGTATCAAGCATGACCTTTTTTACTTTAACTTACTTTTAAAGGCTTTCCCTCTCTGTCTCCTCAACAGGAACATTTGAAGTGAAAGTGACACAGAGCTCCTATCAGACAGAGGAGAACCACAACATCACACTGGAGTGGACGTTTACAACCGACCCTGACAGATCCTCAACCTCACTGATCATCTACTGTTACATGTTCACTGATCACAAGGACTCAGTCCTATATCGTGAACATGGAGGTGTTGAGGTCCCAGAGTCTCAGGATGAAGAGTTTGCAGGACGAGTTCAGAGTGACAAAGACGCTCTCAGAGAAGGACGACTCAGACTTCATGTGTCCAGACTCAGGACTGAAGACTCGGGTTGGTACGAGTGTGAGGTGCTCACGGATTATGGTTTGAGCTCTGACAGATGCCGCCTCAATGTCACTGGTAAGATCAGAAAGTCTTTTTAATGCATGTTGTCAGTGATGTACTGACTGGTCTGAGTGTGGTTGCACTCAGCAGCCATTGTATTGTTAACAATATGCTGTATGTGAACACAAACATCACCAAGTTCAAACCCAAACAGTCTAGATTTTAGATTTGGACATGAACAGTGTGAAGTGTCACAAGTCAGAGAGTTGAATGTTGGGATAACAGAATTTGTGGAATAAAAGTACAATTATTATCATTTCTCTGTCCTTTACAGCAGCTGTTGATCAGCCAGAACCTCAGAAACCTACTGTGAGTCCACAACCAGAGACTCAGGGAGGGATCGGCCTCTACGTTGGACTGACAGCAGCTGGACTCGCTGTCTGTGCTGGACTCTGCTTTGGCTTCAGACGTCGTTTTACTAAATGTTATGATAACACATGACTTGGTCTTGAATCATGGTCCTCTTCAAGTAAATCAATTAAATGGGAACGGGCCCCAGTGCAAATGGAGGTATGAAAGTTATGTTTCTCTGCACATCCAAGCTGACCTCTGACCTTTTGGGAGAACCGAGCAGGATGAGAGTGAGAGAGGAGAGCAACATCTGATTACACCCATCAGGACTAACAGGACTCTGAAGTGTTTATAATGTATATATATTGTAAATAAATGTATTATATATATTATCTATTATATTTTATATGTGTATGTGTTTCACAATCCTTTAACAAAACAATTTGGCTTTCTGTTAAGGCGAAACCTTTGTCCTTGAGGGCAGAGACGATCAGAGAGGAGCAGGGCGCCCTCTGCTGTTTTTTGGGGGTACAACCATAGACACTTATTCATGTATACTGTATATGTCTATGGGTACAGCTGAACACATCTAAGAATTGGACTAAAATGAATAAGCATAAATAGTAATAAAAAAGGCTATTTGTGATTAATTAATTATTTTTTTTAAATAGATAACATGAAATTTACAACACAGGCAAACAGAAAACAGGATTTCAATCAGGTATCTTCATACAGGTGGTGCTCTAAAGTTGAGATCATATGAAAGACACATTTTTGCCATTTCCTTGTGACTTGACAGTTTCCCTGTTGAGCTGTGGTGGAAGTATAGTAACAAAAAAAGGGACTTTGGCCCTAAAAAGACTGCAACTTAGGAGATAAAGATATCTACTTGATTTAAATACATTCTAGTGGATTTAGTCCATCATGTACATTATAAGTGCATCATGAAGGGATCTTCTAATGGTCAATATGAACAGCAGGCATGATTACAGCAAGAAAAAGCTATTTCAATGTTCATTTTTGGCTCCTGAATGTTGTTTTAGACTTGAAAAATTGTGAACCCGTCCCTAAACAGAAGAAAATCCACATCTGTGATTCACCATACAGCGAGAGAAGTGGACTACCCTGATATAGACTTCCAAACTATTAAGCCCTTGTTGAGCCAGCTTATACAATTTGATACTAAATGTATGCAAGGATGCCATCACACCTTGTTTGTTGCATATCTGGTGCTCAGATTTATTTTAAAGCTGAGTATGAAAAGACCTTCAGTGAAAAAACATCTGCAGGTTTTAAAACCCAATTCAGAAACTGGTTTTATATGATATGAAACACTCATTAATATCTGAGAAATCTGGGTCTTATATCATCAACCAGTAGATGGATTTGATTTATCATTGTCATTTATATTCTTGTAACACAGGAAAACATAATTACAGTAAATTTAAGTCACATTATTTCAACATCTGTTAACTCCCAATGATCTCTTTCAGGGCCGAGGTCAAGTCTGGATATCACTGTGATTAAATGTACATCAAGGTCTCATTGGTTCAAAGTAATTCACAAACATCTAATCAAGCAACAATTGTACTTTTAAGTTGAAAATGTTGCATGTCACGTGACGTGCGTACGTACTGACGTCACGCTACAACCAGACTTCAACTTTGAATTTTCCGCCATGAGGGGGCTTAGCAAGATGGCAGCCAGAGCACTTGCTTCGCTGTGAACTCCAAGTTTTGGGCACCATTTGCTTCATAAACTAAGGTGAACTTAACGGAACATCACTTTAAAAAACTGGTATGTGATGAAAAAGACGGTTTAAGAGCTTAAGTCTAACTTGTTAACGTTTTCGGGAAGATACACGGACTTTTTTTCCTTCTCCCTCTGTTTTGAGCTAATGTAAATGGGCTAATTAGCCAAACGCTGAGACAACATGACAAAACGAGTGAATGAAAAAAAGGGGAACATTTTGATGGACTGTAATGATGACTCTCCGCTCAGCTTTTGCTCTCCTTTATCTGATACTCGTTTTTCAAGCCCTAACTCCAAGAAAACTTGCTCAAGAGATAATGATGATGAGGTGTCTAATGCATACATACTGTAATAATTTGTGTATTTAAGATGGTCAGAGTAGCGTCAAGCTGCCACCACCTTTGGTAACCCGGTCTGGTCCGGTAACAGAGGTCAGAGAGCACCCACCACAGACAGATATTAAAAATAGACAAGTCTTTATTTCCAATTAATTTTCAGGTTAGGGACGTCTGCACCCGGCAGACCAGAGTGAGGGCAGCTCCAGCAGGTCAGGCAGGTACTCCACCATCCGGTGACACCAACACTGCACACAAGAGAACACACCCAAAAGGGGACACTGCACACAAATCACTGCAACAGGTATCACACTACACACAATGGGAGCTCACTATCAAACTGGCTCCTTAGGGACCACTGCAACATAATGGGTCGAACCCCACTCCTGGCGCTAGGGGGCGGTAGAGCGCTGCAAGAACAATGAGCCGCCCTTCACAGGGCTGCTGGCAGGCTGACGTCAATTCATTAAAAGCTTGTTTAAGACAGGAAAGCATATAACACTCAGACTTTCAAACTACAAGTAAGTTTATATAGAAATCATTAAAATACAGGACTTATCCTGCCTCGGTCTGGTGACGAGACCCCCCCGTGGGGTCTAGGCAATGGAGCTGGGCCGGGCACCGGAGAACAGGCTGCTCAGCTGACAGGTGTGGAGTCGGTTGGCGTGGTCGGCGTCACAGGTACAGCCACTGCAAGAGAGCACAGATAATTGGCACGGCTACTCCCCGGTCCCTCGCTACCTAAAGGAGGTGTCTGGCCTCCCCTCTTGATACAGGGCTGATCGACACGACGAACTCCCCTACTCAGCTGTCTTCACAACACCGGCAGCACTACAAGCTGCGAACAGCACCCACCCGCCACAGTGCCACTAGCTCCCGACAAAACTCAGGCCGACGCTCCCACGTCCTCGCGTCTCTCCTTTTCGTGTCTCTCTCCCCCTACCTCTTTTCTTCCCAGCCACTGACCCAGGTGAGTCTCCTCCCCCTCCCAGGTGGACTGCATCAGCCCCTAATTACCCCCGCTCCGGCGAGTTCCTCCGCCCTATACGCCGCTCTCTCACTACAATACTAAAAGCTGTCCAACACTTAACGAGCAGGTTCGTGTCTCTCGAACAAAAGATAAGCCGAAACACAGAAGAGATTGCGGCTATCAAAGAAAACATCGGCGGTATCGAACACATGGTTCAGACAAACAACGACAAGATGCAGGTGATTAATCTACGGAAGAGCTAAGAAGACAGATCTTTCAAATCATTGCACAAATGGCTCCAGATGAAAAAAAACAAGCTTGGCTTTCTCGTCGACACGATTCACCGAGTTGGACGTCCCAGAGATGACAGGAGCCCTCGTCCTGTGATAATCCAATTCACCATGCGCAACTTCAGGCAAAAAATATGGAAAACTTCGATGACCGCCACCGTGATGAGGGAGAAAAGGCTTCGACTTGCAGAAGATCTGACATACGGGGAAAGACAATCCCGAAATAAACTTTGGCCATTGGTTGAAAAAGCCCGCAAAGATGGAGAAAAGACTGCATGGCGCGGTCCAGATGTGATCATCGAAGGAAAGAGAATCACCGCTGCTTCAATGAAAGATGTCATTTGAGACACCCATAGGTTTGTCCCTATATCTTCCAGCTTTAGAGCTGATTGTTTCTCCATAATGGGGGGGGGGAAAGCTAACAGAAAAGATTGTTCATAAACCACTTGTTAGACTATTAGACTACTTTGTTACTTAATACATTCCAGTTATGGTTACTTAAATTGATTAATACGGTGCCTAAACTTAAAAAAAAAAAAAAAAAAAAAAAAAAACTCGTTCGCACTTTCGAGGCATTTGCACAAACAAGCCTATCTTTAAGGCTTATATTTTCTTATTTGTTTCTGTTCTCCAGACATTGTGCTCTTATATTTTATTTATTATTATTATTTATTTATTTTTCTCATTGAAAATGAATGATTTCAAGTTTAACTCATTGAAGATGGTCTCGCTTAATGTTAGGGGATTAAGAAATAATATAAAAAGAAAAGCAATGTTCCTCTTTCTTTGAAAAACAAATGCAAATATTATCCTCTTACAAGAAACACACTCCTGCGATTCAGACATTAAGTTTTGGAAAAGTCAATGGGGAGATCAAGCTTACTTTTGTCATGCTACACATAATTCTGCAGGTGTTGCATTGCTTTTTAATAAATTTACAGGTGATATTTTAGAATCCCACAAATCTGATAGTGGTAGATGGTGTATTATGTTATGCAAACTGGATAATATTTTTTTTGATCATATGTAATGTATATGGCCACAATGGAACAACACAAGCCCGAACTTTGTTTACAGAAGTCTTGTCCAAAATAAGAGATTTGCAAAGTAAAAATAAAGAGGCACTCCTGATTATAGGAGGAGACTTTAATGATGCTCCTAATGATATGATAGACAGAATTCCAGGAAGAGTTTCTCAAAATTCACAGTTCAAAGCCACACAATTTATGAGCCAAGAATTATCAATGATAGATGCATGGCGTTTTTTTAGTCCAGATTGTAAAGAGTTTACTTGGTCTAATACAAGAGGAACATTACAATCCAGGATTGATTTATGGTTAACCTCCTCTTCAAGTTTACAATATATTTCTGACATTAATCATTCATACTGCTCCTTTATCTGACCATAAACTTATTTCAATACATCTTTCCGGTTCTAAAGAAAATAACAAAAAATTAAGGGGATACTGGAAGCTAAACAGTAACCTACTTAAAAACAAAACTTTTCAAAACTCTGTTAAATTAATAGCTTTAGATATCTTTCCTAAAAATGATATGAACAATATCCAAAAATGGGAATATTTTAAATTTAAAATTAGAGAAATGGCCATCCTTTACAGCAAAAACATCAAAAAAGATAAAGACAAAAAAGAAATGGAAATTATGGATGAATTAAAAACTTTTCTAAATAAGGAAAATCTAACAGAAGAGGAACATATTAGATTATTGCAACTCCAAAATGAAATCGATATTTTATATACTGAAGCTGCTAAAGGTGCATTCATTCAAGTTATTTTTTTGCTCTTGAAAAGCGTAATCGAAAAAGATGTAACATTTCGGCGTTAAGAATAAACAATAATCTAAATACTAATCCCAAAGATATAGCAGAACATATTTGTGCTTTCTATGAAAAACTGTACAAGTCTAAATTTGATTCTGAACATTGTGGAAAATTCTTAGACGGTATTAAGGACTCTGTCCCTTTGATATCAGAAGACTTTAAACAACTTTGTGAAAATCCTATCTCGAATTTGGAACTCATAGAAGCTTTGAAACACATGAAAACCGGAAAATCTCCGGGGATCGACGGTTTATCTGCTGAATTTTATAAATCCTTTTGGGATATTATTGAAACTCCGCTTTTAAATATGTATAAAGATTGTATTACAAACAATGAAATGACATCAACTATGAAACAAGGTTTAATCCCAAAACCTAATAAAGACCCTTTATGTATAGATAATTGGCGACCCATCACACTTCTGAATGTGGATTATAAATTATTTGCATTTGTCTATTCCAGACGCTTAACCACTTAACGCACGCTGTTCCTCCTACGGGACGGGACGGAAGTTAGGAGGTAGCCACACATTCTTCTGAATGTTT
This sequence comes from Scomber colias, assembly GCA_021039105.1. Lineage (NCBI taxonomy): Eukaryota > Metazoa > Chordata > Actinopteri > Scombriformes > Scombridae > Scomber > Scomber colias. The sequence goes on from JAJDFG010000554.1 coordinate 59,565, forward strand.
TAAACACCAACCCTTAAACATATATATTCATGCCGTACATTGTTGGAAAGCTTAGATTCTCCTGATTCATTCAAGACCACTCACGACTTATATGGTTGCTCACAGCCGTAATAGTATTAGCGATTAGCTCGGCTAGCCCCTGAGCTAAGTAAGAAAAGCTATAATGCCTCCATACCTTCAAAGTCTTCCCTTTATCCACAACGATCATCTTATGACTCAGGACTTTCTGTACAGCTCGCCAAGTATCCATTCTTGTGAAATATGAAATCCGTTTCCATAAAACCGAAATATTTTCCTCAATATGTCCATGTATTTAGTCCAACACGTAACGTAATAACACAAATAACAAACCATATGCGGTCCGTTTACGTCATTTCCTGATCTGCATGTCCAGCTCAGAGTACACGTGACTAGATGTTTACGACCGTGAGCTCCTCCTGCTTCTGACGACACCACACACAAGCCAATCGGTGTTTAGGATTAGGCAGTACATGTCTCCAAAGCCAATGAGGACATGTGACCGACAACAATGACGACATGGCTTTGATTGACAGCTGTTCCAGCCTATGGAAATATTCGGTGAAATGAAGTTGATAACCTTTTAGCCAATAGTCTGAGGTTTCCAACGGTGTATGACACTAAGCTATCAGGTTTGGCTGTCCATAAACAAACTCCAAGCGTAACCGGCGTGCGCCCGGTGCGTAAAAGAGTTGAACCATATATCATTACGCACACGGCATTTTGGTACACGGTTGGTTCTTCTTCGACTTGACATATGACTTATAGCAAAATAAACAGATAGATAGATAGATAGACAGATAGATATGGCCAAACAAAAAATATATGGTTATATGTAATAATAATAATAATAATAATAATATTAATAATAATAATATGGCGTCAGCTTTCATTAGAGACCAAGATTTTGATTGTAGGCAAAGGGGATGTGACGTTATAGGTGTTTGATTGTGGTTATACAGCTTTGGTAACCATGGTAACCAAGTGTCCATTTGGAGTCTCCAAAAAGGACCTGAGGAAAACGCATGGACATACCTGTTGAAAAATAATTCTGAAAAATTCATCTTTTGGTCTTTTGACTCCAAATTTGGACTGCATGAAGCCAAGACATGTGGCTGTGGCCTCATTGTGTCTATATCCTGCTGAGAGGTCCCTGAATGTCTGTACACATGACATTGTAAAGGCAAACCTATGGGCGAGTAAACAACCCCATCATTGTAACCTCTGCCACTCTTTGTCAGTAAGTCACAGAATCACACAGACACTTTTACAAGAATCCTGAGAGTGTTTCCTTTCCAATGATACCAGACACATCTCTGAGTCTCAAACTATGTGGGATCTGTGCTGCTCACAACTTGGGCATGTCGTTTAGGCTAACAGCATAAAAAACAGGGGCGTGTGTTAAGTGGTTAAAATCTAATCTTGGAAACATAATAAATGAATGCCAAACAGGTTTTATGTCTAAGTGACACATTAGTAATAACATTAGATTATTGACTACTCAGAACATGTGGAATCACAAGCAGTTCTTGTCTTTCTTGATTTCTACAAAGCGTTTGACACTCTGGAACACCCCTTTATTTTAAATACATTAGAATTAATGGGATTTGGAGAAAACTTTGTTTCAGTAGTTAAAATGTTGTACAAAGACATCAACAGTAATTTATTGATCTACCCTAACACCTCCAAACGATTTCCGATCAACCGTTCTGTCCGTCAAGGATGTCCAATTTCTTTTTATTTCTAATTGCAGTAGAACTCCTCTCCCTAAGAATTTTAAATAACAACAGTATAAAAGGCTTAACCATATTTCAAAAGGAACTTAAAATTACGCAACTAGCTGATGATACAGCTCTACTTTTAAGGGACAAAGTGGAGCCAGCTTTACAATTAGTTTATGATTTCTCTAAAGCTTCGGGTTTACATCTCAATATTAACAAATGCGAAATCTTGTGTCTCTATGATACAGACTGTGCAAACATATGTAACATTCAAGTTAAAAAAACTGTAAAATACTTAGGCATAGATATTACTAAAGATATGTCCTCTAGACAACAACTTAATTTTCTCCCCATGAAAAAACACAAAATATATTGAATATGTGGCTTCAACGTGACCTATCTATATTTGGTAGAATTCTCTTATCCAAAGCGGAAGGTATTTCAAGATTGGTATATCCTGCTCTGTCTTTATTTGTCGAAGATTCATCATCCAAAGAAATTAATAAAATACTTAGTAATTTTGCCTGGAAAAATAAAAAACACCATCTAAAAAATTAAATTCTCTCGGCATCCAGGAAACAAGGAGGTTTTGAATTACTAAATTTTTATGATGTCTCAAAACCCCAAACTCAATCTGGTTTTTTATTCCGAATAATATTTTTAAGAAATTAGGTGGTCTACATTTTTTACTCACCTGCAACTTCAGTGTCACAAAATTTCCTTTTAAATTATCAAAATTCTACCAACAGGCACTCTTAGCGTGGAAATTGTGCTATTCCCACAACTTTTCTCCTCATAAAGCTATAATATGGAATAACCAAGATGTTACTGTCAGGAAAAAGTCCATATTTAAACAGAAATGGATTGATAAGAACATTATTTTTATATGTGACCTTTTCGACTGTCATGGGATAATGCTTAGTTATGAACGTTTTCTTCGTCTTAAAGCCTTTCCTGTTACAAGTAAAGAATTTAATTACGTAACTAAAGCAATCCCTAATGGTCTGTCTCTCCTTATGAGATGCCATTATCAGTATTAAGAAACACTGAGAATAAAACCTCTTCTGATGTTAAATGGACTTAATGTAATGGATTCTAAATGTATCAACAATCATATATGTAATATTTTTTATGAAAAGAGGAAAATTACTCCACGAGGGAAAGCTTTTTGGGATAACATCTTTATGGACACTGACTGGAAGAAGGCCTGGACCTTGCCTTATAAGTTCTGTATTTCCAATAAAATAAAAGAGGTTCACATCAAAATTTTACACACTATATATCCAACAAATTTATATTTCTCTAAATTTTTAGATATTGAAAATAAATGCAGTTTTTGCAATACGGAACCAGAATCCTTAACTCATTTATTCTACCACTGTGCTCAATCTATCAACTTTTGGACTCAACTTGAACAATATATAGTGTGTAAAATCAAGATAAACATTGTAATTGACTGCAAAAGTGTGATTATGTTTTTTGTTCATAAAGAAAAGGACATCACCTTTTTGATGAACTTATTCATTTTGTATGGCAAATTCCACATACATAAATGCAAATACTCCAAAACCTCACCCAACTTTAGAAGTTTCTTGCACGAGTTCAAAGAGTACATGAAATCCCTTACACTAATTGACACTAAACAAAGTATCACATCCATAGATATTTACGAAAGATTTTTCAAGGAAGAATAAAGCTTACACCCCCCCCCCCTTTTTATTTTTTTCTCCCCCCCCCCCTTCTTGTGTTATATTATATTTTCAGTTTCCTTTCCTTGATTTTGTATTTTCTTACAATATTTAAATAACTTTATTTTTTGTAATTTATTTATTTTTGATACATATTGGAGCACCTGTCTGATATTTCATGTGTTACTATCATAGAGGTTATTATCTGTACAACTGTTTTGTGTACATCAGTTGTTATGCACAATGTTTAAATAAAGATCATTGGAAAAAAAAAAAAAGAATTTTCCGCTATGGGGATCGCGCCACGATGGCGACCTGGATGGATGCTTTCGTGTGAGCTCGTGGACTTTTCAAGGAGTACCAAACTTTTCAAATGATCCAAATGGACTCAAAGTATGTTTTCTGAAAAGTGACTGGTTGCCTTTGCATTTTATGAACGGACAGTAGAACACAACACTCCCAGAACACAACAACGAAGATGTGAGAAGGGAGGTGATGGGAATAATCGCCCAGATCATCCCAGAAGATAAATCCAGACTTGGCTTCCTGGTTGATACTGTACACAGAGTGGGAGGAAAAAAAGATGAAAACAAACCACGTCCCATCATCATGCAATTCACCATGCGCAACTTCCGTCACAAAGTATGGAGAGCCTCCCTCAACTCCGACGTGATGAAGAAAAACAATCTACGGATGGCAGAAGACCTCACCTACATGGAGAGACAATGCAGGAACAAACTCTCGCCAACTGTTAAACAAGCCCGCGACGAAGGGAAGAAGACCAAATGGATCGGCCCGGTGGCTATAATTGACGGTGTAAGACATACTGTATGAGTTGAGTAAATGAATAAGGTGATCTTAAGTTAAGTTAAATGCTATCTAATACTAATAAGATCCCTTAACTACCTCATGTTAACTCAGGTTACTGTTCACAATGAACAATGGTTCATCTAAGTTCACAGTAATATTATATACTCCAACTAAGGCACTTATTGTCCACTATGTGTGTGTGTGTGTGTGTGTGTGTGTGTGTATGTATGTATATATATATATATATATATATATATATATATATATATATATATATATATATATATATATATATATATATATATATATATATATATATATATGTATATATATATATATGTATATATATATATATATATAAAGAGTCTTCAATTTCTTAAGGTACTCACTACCTATTTAGAGTTCTCATCTGAGAGTATCTATGTGTGTTTATATCTCAGCACTTTACAAGTTACTGTTTTTTTTTTTTTTTTTAACAGACTTCTAGTTCACTTTACTCTTTTTTTCCTCATGACAGACTTTCATTTTAGTTCTTTAAAAATAATATCCCTTAATGTTAGAGGTATCCGTGACAACACCAAAAGAAAAGCTATTTTTATTTTCTGTAGACGAAAAAATGCAGACTTAATCCTTTTACAAGAGACTCACTCAAATGAAAATGATGTGAAATTTTGGAAAGCACAATGGGGTGATCACTGTTACTTTTCTCATGCCTCTCAACAATCTGCAGGTGTAACGATTCTCCTCAACAAATTTAAAGGTACTATTATTGAATCATTATCTTCAGACGAGGGTAGATGGATTATTTTGGTTTTCAAACTGGATAACACCTTTTTTATAGTTTGTAACTTATATAATTATAACAACTCAGCCCTAGCAAAAACAATGTGTATGCAACTGTGTGAGAAACTTAAGGCTCTTGTATTGAAATACAAAGAAGCACAGCTGATTCTTGGGGGTGATTATAATGATGCTCCAGATGATTTCTTAGATCGATTACCGATAAGAACAGTTCAGCATTAAAGATTTAAAAGCACCACATTTATTTGTGAACAACTTTCAGTTATAGATGTATGGCGATACTTAAATTCTGATATAAAAGAATTTACCTGGAGCAACACGAACAGATCTCTGCAATCCAGAATTGACTTGTGGCTTATATCACCTTCTTGCACACAATTTGTTTTAGAAGCATCTCATGATTTTGCTCCCTTATCCGATCATAAATTGATTCAAATTCATTTAAAAGGTACTAAACAAAAACAAAATAACCTTTGTGGTTTCTGGAAATTAAATAATGATTTATTAAATGATGATATATTTTGTGATGTTGTTAAAAGAACAGCGAAACAAATATTCAGTGATCCTAATATGAATCACACACAAAAATGGGAATATTTTAAATTTAAGATAAGAGAAGCAGCAATGAGACGTAGTAAAGAAATAAAAAATAATAACGCCTCTAAAGAAATAAATATCATGAACGAATTGAATACTCTATTGAAAAAAGATACTCTATTAGAGGACGAAGAAATTAAATTGAAGAGACTAAAAGAAGAAATAGACAACACATATATTAACATGGCTAAAGGAGCCTTCATAAGGTCAAGAGCAAAATGGTTGGAATTAGGCGAAAAGAACTCAAGCTATTTTTTTGCCCTTGAGAAACGAAACCAAAAAAGAAACAATATTTCTGCACTCAAGATTAATGATAGCATAACCACCAATCATCTGGACATTTCAAAGTATGTTGGTTCATTTTATAGTAACATATACAGGTCATATTCTCATATCAATGATTGTGATAAATTTATTTAATCAATTAAAAAATATACACCAACCATTTCAGAACACTTCAAAACCAATTGTGAACAACCCATCACAAAATCTGAAATATCAGAAGCAATTCAATCAATGAAAAAGGGCAAATCTCCAGGCAACGACGGCCTCTCGGTTGAATTCTATTTGCATTTTTGGAATATTATTGTAGATCCTTTATTGGAATTATTTAAAGAATGTCAAAATAGAAAGGAAATGTCCACAAGTATGAAGCAGGGTATTATAACATTAATTCCTAAACCGGAAAAAGATCACCTTCTGATAGAAAATTGGAGACCCATTACACTCTTAAATATAGATTATAAAATTATCTCATTAGTATTTGCTAAAAGGTTGAAAAAAGATCTTGGAGAGATTATTGCCTGGATTTATGTTACACTCTTAAAAAGATCTTGGAGAGATTATTGCCTGGATTTATGTTACACTCTTAAAAAGATCTTGGAGAGATTATTGCCTGGATTTATGTTACACTCTTAAAAAGATCTTGGAGAGATTATTGCCTGGATTTATGTTACACTCTTAAAAAGATCTTGGAGAGATTATTGCCTGGATTTATGTTACACTCTTAAAAAGATCTTGGAGAGATTATTGCCTGGATTTATGTTACACTCTTAAAAAGATCTTGGAGAGATTATTGCCGAAACACAAACTGGATTTATGTCCAATCGTCATATCAGCTCCAACATAAGACTTGTTCTTGATTTATTAGACTACTCTGACAACATTGATAATGACTCCCTTATAGTTTTTCTTGACTTTTATAAAGCTTTTGATACGGTGGAACATCATTTTTTATTTAAAGCACTACATACTTTTGATTTTGGTCTAAACTTTATTTTAACAATTGAAATGTTTTATAAAAATATTGACAGTTGTGTCATACTATATCCAAACACTACTAAAAGATTTCCAGTCCTGAGATCTGTCCGTCAAGGCTGTCCGATATCGCCCTTTTTATTTTTGATTGTTGTCGAATTGCTCTCATTACATATTTTAAATAATCCTGTAATTGAAGGTTTGTCTATTTTTGGTAAGGAAATTAAACTGACCCAACTAGCTGATGATACAGCATTGTTCTTAAAGGACAAACACCAGATTGAAAATGCTGTTGCATTAATAGATGAATTCTCAGCTGCTTCTGGATTAAAATTAAATAAATCTAAATGCCAAATTTTATGTCTATTTGAAACGAATGTTAAAACCATTTGTAATATACCTGTTAAAAATAGTATTAGATATCTTGGAGTTTTTGTTTGTAAGAATGTTTCAGAACGTCAACAACTCAACTTCTCCCCCAAAATGAAAAAACACTAAAACTATACAAAGAGATTTATCAATCTTAGGTAGGATCCTTTTGACTAAAGCTGAAGGTATTTCTAGATTTGTGTATCCAGCACTCTCCCTTAATGTCTGTGACTCTACATGTAAAGAAATCAATGATATGTTTGTTAAATTTGTATGGAAGAATAACCAGGTGGTTTTGATTTACTTGATTTTATGAATTTAAATTATACACTGTAAACCTTTTATGTAAATTTACAGTGAAATCTGAACAGTATTTTACTGTATTACTGTCATACAGTATCATACTGTAAACTGCAATGCACTCTGGGAGAAAAAAATGTGATTACAGCAAATTACAGCACTTCAAGAGAATACCATTTTTTACAGGATTATACTGTAAACTTTACTGTAAACAGCTGAGCACCATGGGAAGGTGAAAGGAAAGTGCGGGAAAACTGGACAATCAAGCAAAACCTTCATTTTGTTGCAAGTCTGCCAGCCAGTCTTGCTCTGTCACAGGACAACCTGCTTTTGTCACAGATGTCCGGAGCTGCCTGACGTCCTCCACTGAGTAAGTTAACATTAATTCACCTTTTTTTCTGACTTAGGAGGAGGATTTGAGGATTTCTCTAGTTGAATTTTCTGCCATTTAGAACAGTGCTTTAACAAAGCTGTTGAAAAATTTCGTTTTTGCAAGCTAGCTAAAATTAGCTAATGTTAATGCTAATGTTAGCATTTTGTCTCAATTTATATCAACATTAAAACAACACTGTTGCTTTTGCTGGAGATAACATATAGCAAGTCTAACCTATAGTGCTTGTGTGCTTGTTTCCACATGGATAAAAAGAGCCACAAAAAGTTTTGTGTTTGCAATGTTCTAGTTAGCTAAAATTAGCAAGTCTCAGCATTGTGTATCCGTTTACTTTAACGTTAAATCAACACTGTTGCTTTTGCCGGTAGATTTTTTTTTTTTTTTTTTTTAAAACATATTTTATTCAAGAAAATTTGACAGAGAAAGTGTACAATACAAATGCATGTGATACATAGTATTTTCATCTTTTACCTCTTTTTTCGCCGGTAGATATTTTAATGACTAATTTAGAAAGGTAGTAAGTCTAAGTTGTGTTTTCTGCATGGGCAAAACAAGTCTTACAAGACTTTTTTTTTTCCTTCTAAGACCTTTCTAGAACCTTGTTCTAAATTCACTGCTTTTGTTATTTGTGCCAAACTGTTGCAAAGATTAGCTAGTGAATTTTATGAGTTTTCATTGTCAGTTTTATTAGCCTCATAATTAAATAAAAACAGAAAAGAAATTACATTTTTTTTTTGGGACAAATTAGCTCACTTAAATCTTGGTTTTCATTTCATTTGACAAAATGTTTCCTTGTGAACTGTGTGGTCATAGCTGTGAAACAAAATATGCATTTGTGAGGCATATGAAAATTCACAAGAATGTAAGGAACTTGACCTTCAAATGTACTCTACCTGACTGCAACCGTGTATTCCATAAAATAAGTGTTTTCAAAACACATGTGTACAGAGATCACCCAACTAATGACAAAAGGGCATCAGAAGAAAGTGGCTTTGTAGGCCATTGCACTGCTACTTGTCATGTGGATTTTTGCACAACAAGGTGTGACAGTATTTCAAATTTACTGTCTCACTTAAAGGGACACATTAGAGAGGGCAGGACAGTTTCTTGTCCATTTAGAAACTGTAACAAAAGGTTCCTTGTGGTGTCTACATTTTCTTCCCACGTATCAAGGACTCACAAACAATGCACTGTGAGAGACATTTCAAGCTCTTTGACCTCAGATAGTGGAGAAGTTATGCAGGCAGTGTGTTCAGGTGAACAAGCAGAGAAGGGTGTACAAGAGAGCGTTCTGGATGATGTTGATAGAGAGGAAGAGCAATCAGATGTTTTTCCTGAGTGTGCTGATGAATCCCTCTTCTTAAACAGTTTGGCTTTATTTTATCTTAAACTGCAGGCAAAACTGTTACTCCCATCTTCAGTAATCCAGACCATTATTGAGGATTTACAGGACGTGCATGATGTCAGCCAGTCTCATCTATTTCATAGGCTCAAAGAGAAGTTGGTGACTCTAGATATATCTGAGGGTGATATAAATAACATTGTGGATGTCCTAAAATCAGAGGATCTTTTCCGGGCATGCAATACGAGTACATTAAAAACGGATAAAAGAAGAAAATCTTTTTTTAAAAGTCAGTTCAGATACATTGAACCAGTTCCGATATGTCTCGGACAGAATGAGTCAGGAAAGGAATGCTTTGCCCCATATGTACCCATTGCAGAGACACTCAGGTCACTCTTTCAGTGCGAATCAGTCAGGCAACAAGTGCATGCCCATAAGCAGCAGGTGTTTTCCCCAACTCGACCAACAGACACACTGGAAGATATATGGGATGGTAGCAATGTTGCAGAAAATCCATTATTTCAATCTGATCCAAAGTCCTTGGGCCTAATCTTGTATCAAGATGCCTTTGAAGTTGTGAATCCACTGGGATCAGGAAAGAAGAAGCATAAAGTTCTTGCTGTGTATTTTTCACTGGCAAATGTGGCACCACACAACAGGTCAAGTGTGGATCAAATGCAACTGGCATTATTATGTCGAGAGCAAGATTTTAAATACTTTGGCCATGACAAAGTCTTTGTCTCTCTTATCAGAGATTTGAAAGATCTAGAAGAAAATGGTGTGGTCATGTCTGATGGACAGCTGTACAGAGGCACGCTGTGTGCCATTGCTGGTGACAACTTAGGATCACACAATATTGGTGGTTTCAATGAAAACTTTAGCAGGAGTACTCACTTCTGCAGATACTGTCATATTGATCGTGAAAATTTCACTTCCTCTACCTTGGCAAAAGCCCCAATCAGGACAGCTGAATCATACAATGACCATGTGCAACAGTTGGGTACATCAGATCTAAAGTCATCTGCAGGCATCAAATTTGATTCAAAATTCAATGATCTTTCCTTCTTCCACGTATGCCAACCTGGTCTACCTCCATGCTTAGGCCATGATCTGTTTGAAGGTGTTGTGTCAAATGATTTGGCCCTGTATATCAGCCATATGATAACAAAGCAAAAGGAGTTCAGTTATGTAGAGCTAAACCGCCGTATAAATCACTTCCGTTATCTTGGCAGTGATGCCAACAACAAACCAAGTGATGTAAATCCTACAAGTGAGAAACTAAGTGGACATGCTGTGCAGAACTGGTGTCTACTGAGAGTTCTGCCCGTCTTGATTGGGGACAAGATTCACAACCCAATGGACAATGATGTCTGGCAACTGGTGCTGCAACTCAGACAAATAGTTGAGCTGATTTGTGCGCCAAAGATAACTGCTGGTCAAATAGCATATATGAAAGTTTTGATAGAGGAGTATTTACAAAGCAGAAAGGAAAGTTTTCCAGATCAACCACTGAAACCAAAACATCATTATTTGTCTCATTATCCAGACCTAACCACTCGCTTTGGGCCTCTTATACGTTTATGGACTCTACGATTTGAGAGTAAGCATACGTATTTCAAACAATGTGCTCGCAAACTGCACAATTTCAAGAACCTCTGCTCCACTCTTGCTGAAAGGCATCAGCTTCTGCAAGCCTACCTTAGTGCTGGTTATATCCTCCCACCATGTGTTGCCATTGAAAGAGGCACAGACTTTTTTGTACAGGACTACAGTGATAAGATACAAGAATCAGTTGCCTCTCTTAGCTTTCAGCCAACCAGTACTGTTGCAGCACATGAAGTTAGTGTTAAAGGCACACTCTATAAAAAGAACATGTGTGTTATCCTGGAGAAAAATGATGAAGGACTTGTCTTTGGCAGGATTAAGTTAATTTTAATTCACAATGCTACTGCTGTCTACTTTGTCACAGAAAAATGCCAATCTGTCCGTCTTGTTGATCAGGGGGTTTATTGTCTCACAGAAAGTACATACTATGTCTGCACTGAACACAATAGGCTACTTGACTACTATCCTCTGCCAGAGTATAATATGTGTGGCTTGTCAGTGATCTCACTCCACCACTCCTTTCCATTTCTATAGGATGCTGGAGCCTAGTGATCTGATCAGGGAGGCCATCCTCTCTGCACTTCCCAGTATCCCTGTCGAGTCACTAGGTCGTATGGTGGAGAAGTTGATACAGCAAGGAGTAGAGACAGAGAAAGACCTGCAGTATGTGAGAGAGCAAGACATTGAAGAGTTCATAAAGCCCATCCAGTGCAGAAAACTTCTGGATGCCTGGAAACATAAAGGTAATTAAGGTTTCAGTTTTCAGATTCTTATTTCCAAAATAATTTCGACATGATGACATAAAATGAAATGTATAATTGCAATAACAGAAGAGCACATATGATGGGAAAAGATGCAGTAAGAAAACAAAATCATATGGTAGAGAACATTAAACTTAACCAAAACATACAATTTGATTGTGTAATCAGAAAAGACAAAACAAAATATGATCAGATAAGAGAACATGATGTGCAGAGATGTGCTTATGACATCACACCTTAATGAAGGAGGCATAGATTAAGGCAGAAATTAGATGAACATGCAGATTTACTTGATATAGTTTTGTTTGATGCCTAAAAAGTATTGTATACCCAGGCCTGCACATGGAGATAGTCATCTGATTATATGCATATAACACGGAATAGGGTACTAATATTTATGTACCGGTAGTTAAAAGTGAAAAAGCATAGTGTATCCTGCAACAATGAGAGTGACAGATGCTACCAGATATTGATCCATATACATGTAATATTTTCCCCATTCTAGAGCCTGTGTCCATTTCTGCCCCACCAAGGCAGATGTCCACATGCATCCCACCGGACCAAAGCTCTTCATTTTCAAGCAGTCCCATGTCCTCTCCTCCAGCATCACCCATGCCTGCTAAGGCAAACTGGCCTGACACTTTTAAAGTAAACTGGGACAAAATGCCCTCCAGTCTAAACACATGCATCCAGAATGGAAAAAGGCCTACACCAGCAGATAGGAGACAGATGATCCGCGTACTCGTTGATGACATGCGGAAAATTGAAGAGAATCCAAGCAGAGCCCAGTGTCTCGTCATTGCAAGGGACATAGCGCGACAGTATCCCCAGTCATTTATGGATACAATGGATGATGGAAGAACAACTGTTGGGGCAGGTTATGAATCTCTTCTGTGTCAAATAAAGACACGCATAGAACATTTAAACAGAAACAACACACTTGCTCGTCGCAGAACATCAAAGGATGCAAATGGAACTAAACCACGAGGACCTGCAGACACTTACGGTTGCACACAATGGCAGCCTGAGCTTCCACCTAAAGAGACAGAAGCATCTCTAGAAAATAAGAGACAAAAGCTGATGGAGCTCTTTTCACGCGAAGGTTCTTCAGGAGTGGAAAGAGCAGAAGTTTTAAAACTTATGGAAACAACATATTACTTGCAGCGCCAAATGATAAATGCAAATCCTGCGCCAGCTTTGGAAGATGTGAAGCAGCAATGGCCATATTTGTTTTTCCCAAGGAGCATGTGCACTCATTTTGAAGTGCTGACCGATGTTCCGATTGTCCGAAAGATTGAGGCTTTTCTTGAAGAGCATGGCAGAAACATCATGGAGTTCTTCAAACAAAATCCAACAAATGATGATGTAAAGGCTGTTCTCTTCAGGACTGACTGCAGTGTGACTGTTTCAAACATCCTTCAGGTTCTAATGGCACACTTCAAGGAGCCGTTGGATGCCCTCATCATCCAAACTGATGTAAGATTATCTTTCTTTCAGTGTCTGTTTTAACAATATTATAGTTAGACATTTTCTTCTGTCTTTACATAAGGTATTTTCCATTATTCTAAAATTCCAGTCCATTCATTGTCAATCAACATGTATCTGCAAGGTCAAATAATTAATTTTGTTTTTGTGCTTTTTTTAAGGTGTCTGCCACACCAGCGATTGTGCAGTTGACAGTCACACTGCCTGACACACCATGTTTGATTGTTGCTGGTAAGTACAGTATCTGATTTTGAATGTGAGTAAAATATTGACAGCTATACTCATAGTTTGCTAAGTAAGTTTGTTAAGTAAAGCTTACACATCTCTTTCTTACCGCTTACCTCTTGAGTAACTGTGCTCTATTTAACAAACAAACTCAGCCAATGCCAATTGAATATTTAAGTGCATTTGTCATTGCAATTTTATTATAAATTTGGCTGGAAATAAATCTAATTTCTAATATCTCACAAAGCACAAAAAACACACAAACCAAATTAAATAACTTAACTCGAACTTCACATGACATTATTTTTTACAATGCCTGGCAAAAAAGCAAATATTTCTCTCTTCAGCATTTTCAGCCTACTTGCATTTTTGGATTTAGTTTAACGAGTTTAAAAAGCAGGTGGAATCTAAATTATTTATTATACAACAACAAACAAAACAGCATACTTATCATTGAATGTTTATTGTTTAATTACAGTTCTGACTGTTATATCCTACTTTGTCATACAAACATAATCAGAAGAGATTGATTCCATTATTTTTGTGATTTTTGTTAACTGTTTCTAACTTGTAATCTTTTTCTTAGGTCCAATGACGCAGACAAAGCAACGTTGGATGTTGAGCATAGAAAAAGAGGTGCTATGTGAAGGAACATCCTTTGTGCTTGGGCTTGCTGTAGTCTTCTCCTCTTACTACATCTTCAACCTTCAGTACCAACATGATGCAGCATGCACGCTGGAATTCATTCAGAGGTAGCTTCTTTTTCACATTTACTGCACCACAAAGCTTGACTTGATTGACTTTTCTTCGCACAACACCATTGTCCAATAACCTGTAGTGATAGCCAATGGTGCCTCTGACACAAGAACAGCAACTACAAACATAACTACTGCCTCTAGTAATATTGTTATGGCTGATACTCCTTTTTAACGTGGTTCAACATTCTGCATCACTACATTGTACTGAACATGCTCTTATTTGATATATCGCATTCATAGACCGATATCACCTGAAAGAAAAATATTTTTGTCTTTCTATATTGTTTTTCAGAAGCTGCATGGACATCAATCCTGAGAGGGGCACAAAAACAAGCCGTGAGAAGGTACCAAGCAAGAAGAGCGGCAAGATGGTCCAAAAGAAGCCAACATCGGTGAATCCGCATGTCAGCACACTCATCAAGAATATGAGTGACTTCAAGTGGGACTTTGTCTGATCTAGCGTGCACACACACACACACACACACACACACACACACACACACACACACGACCCCCTATCTCACCCATCCACTCGTTTAAACCTCAGTGTATTTTCATATTTCTTATTATTATATTGGAATTCAAGATGTTTTAGAAAAACTGTTGCATAATTGTTTACTACTTTACTATACTGCTGTTGTTTGATGTTCCTTTCTCACAAAAAACAACATTTTCACAGTGAGTTACCAAATACCATATACACTGTAATTTAAATAAAAAATTGTTAATCTTTCGAAAGAACAAAGAAAAGAAACTAGACAGGCAGTTAAGGTTTTTTAATGTCTAGTTTTACTTGTGTTGCACTGTTTTTATTTTAATAAATATTTGAAAAGGAACTGCATAATGAATATTGTCCTGCTGTCATTTCTTTAGTATTATTATTATTATTATTATTATTATTATTATTATTATTATTAGTAGTAGTAGTAGTAGTATTACAGTAACATTCTGTAATTATCATTAAATACAGGACACATACTGTAGATTCAAATACAGTTCAAATACTGTAAATATACAGTAATTTACTGAAAAAATATCATCAGTATCATGTTGTAAATTTACAGCAATGAACTGTAGATTTATTTACAGTAATATACTGTAATTCTAAAATACAGTAAGATGCTGTAAAAAATACAGTAGTTTGCTGGCGAAGCTGCTGCCAGTAAATTACTGTATATTTACAGTGAAAGGTTTTACAGTGTACATTTAAAGTTAAATGGTTAAAGGAATGCTTAAAAGCTCCAGATTCATTATGGAATTTTATTCCACATAATATATTCAAGAAGGTCTCAAGTTCTTACTGTCTTGTAATTACAGTATATCTAAATTACCAATTAAGATGTCGAAATTTTATCAACAAGCTCTGCTAGCCTGGAAGCCACATAAATCTATCATTTGGAACAATGAATGCATTATCAAAAGGAACAAATCATTGTATTTACAAAATTGGATAGACAAAAATATTATTCATATAAAAGACTTATTTAGTCCTAATGGCCAACTTCTTAGCTATGAGGAATTTCTTATGCAGAAAACTTTCCCTGTAAAATTTAAAGAATTTAGCTCAGTAATTAACTCTTTTCCTAGCGGCATTATAGAACTGATGAAAAGTTATGAAGAACAAAATGTACAACCCACAACATCCAACATTCTTTACATAAATGGTATTGATATTCTGAGTAAAAAATGTACTAATAAACATATCAGAGAATGTTTCTACAATGCTAAGAAAATAACACCCAGAGGGAAATTCTTTTGGAATGCTATTTTTACAGATATTAATTGGCATGGCTTATTCCTTTTAAATTTTGTATCACAAATAAAATTAGAGAATTGCATTTAAAAATACTACATAACATATATCCATCTAAAATGTTTATTTCACGATTCCTTGACATCGATAACAAATGTACTTTTTGTGAAATTGAACTTGAAAATGTAACCCATTTGTTTTATGGTTGTTCACATAGTATTACATTTTGGAAAGAACTTGAGAATTATATATTATGCAAAACAAAATACAAAATCAACATCGAAGGGAAGGACATTATCACTTATTTTGATTTCAAAGAAAAGAAACTATGTACTATAGTAAACCTTTTTATTTTATTAGGAAAGTTTCATATTCATAAATGTAAATTTCAAAATTCTGCACCTTTTTATTTAAATTATTTCTGATTGAACTTGATTTTTATTTCAAGTCTCTAGATTTAATTTCAAATAAGAAATGTATATCTACGATGAATATATATTTAGAAATGTTTAAATAATCTGTCACTAAATCTATTTTTTTTTATGGGTTACAAGTCTGTCATCATTTATTTATTTATTTTCTTATTTCTTTTCTTACGTACTTTAATGTTAATCTTTGAACTTCAGTTGTTATATTGTCATAAAAATTGTGACTTGTTGTATTGTATTGTGAGCTGAAAGACTGAAATGTTGTTATTACGAATTTAAATAAAGTTGGGGGGAAAAAAAAGAAGAATTTTCCGCCATCTTGTTTTCCCGCATGAAGACTTCACAGAAGAAAAGAGAAAGAAATGGGTAAGAAATATGCATGACTGTTAAATATGTGTCTACATTCATACACCACTCTTACACAATGTAACTTTACGCTGTCTTTTATCACACAACGTCGATGATTAGCCGTGACTGTTTGGTACAATTAGCTAACGTTAGCTAGCGGATCGATACAGGTTAGCGTTAGCATTAGCTTAGAAGACGCCGCCATGTGTCTGTGTCTGAGCGCGAGTTTCAGGTAACTGACGTCCGGCTTCACACCTACTGCCACACAAGTACAGAGTAACTGAAAACTTTATTACACTTTGACTGAAGTTTTCAGAAATGATAGTTTTCAGTGACTTGAAGCTTATTTTTCGTGTGAACAAAAGGAGAAAGACAGTGTTTGTATGTGTTCAAATGGAAAACACTTGTTTGCTCTCATTAACAAATGTCTCCTTTCTTCCAGGCCTGCAGTGATCTCATATAGTTAAAAGAAGCAACGTTTAATGGGTAAGTGTTTATATTTGAATGTCATGTGAGTTATGCAGCTGAGTATCAGGTGTAAGGTTATGGTCATGATTATTATGAGATAAGTATTATTATTGTTCATCACCTGTGATATGGAGTTTTATTTTCTGTGACTGAATCCAAAATGACTTTTTGTATATCATTCCATATGTTCAACATATGCATTAAGTCACGTGTAAAATCATACCACATGGTAATATCCTGTGTGACGTAAAAGAAAAATCAAAATTCCAAGTAGTCCTTATAATGTTTCATGCTTTATTTTGTCAGTGGTAATCGTGAGGATTTGCCTACCATATAAGACAGAAGTGTATCCCTATATTACTGTATAATCATAAGGACTGATTAAATTTAAAATATATTTAAAATATATTTTTAGGTACCAGGGACCCCGAGGAGGAGGAGGAGGAGGAAAAGGAGGTGGAGGAGGGAAAGAATTTTATTCGTAGCTCCATGAAAACTGCTCAAATGATGTGTATACTGTTAATACTCAAAGCCAGTTTAACATGAACTTATCTTATTCTCTCTCTCTTTCTCTGTCTCTCAGACTCTTGAGCATGGCTGGAAAGAAGTGTGCAAAGCTGCTGGTTTTTCTGAGTCAAGATGACAAAAGAAAATTGTTGCTGCCAAATGGCATTCCAGAGTCCGTGGAGGAGCTTGTCGATGATGTGAGGAGAGCTTGTGGATTGAGGGGCAACTTCAGGATCCAGTACCAGGACAAAGAATTGGTGATACATTTGTAAATTTGACATCTACTGGAGACCTTGAGGATCTATGCACCATCAAAGTAATCCCTTTGCCTGATGAAGACGCAGCTCCTGCACAGACACAGACCGCTGTCAATATCAGCCTCAGTAGTGATGACGCCTTTTCCATTTCCGGTGAAACTGATGACACGTTGCTTCTCTCCTCACCCTCCTCTAATCATTCGTCAAGGACCGAGCAATGGCCAAAAGAGTTTCTCATTCCAAGCTTTTCATATGACACTGAAGTCCAGTTAGAGAGAGGAAATGCTGCCTTTAAGGCAAACGGAACAAGGTTGACAATCAGTCCTAGGATGAAGTCAGACATTCTGGAAAAGGTGTCTGATCAGATCTACAAGTATAAAGCCTACCCAAAAACCTCAGACTTTTGTGAGGTTTCAGAGGCACTGATCAAGAAGCACCCCTGCTTGGCAGAGCCAGGATCTTGGAATGGCTGCTATGGGTGGACACAGAGACTTAAAACCAGGATGGGAAACCTCTGTACCCAACTGAAGGGTCTCGGATGCCCTGAGCTTGCTGTCAATTCTCTAAAGACCAAAGCTACAGATGACGCCCATCCAGCAAAAAATGTCAAGCGACCTAAACGTGGTGAGGCCAATCATGTGCCGTCCTATCCAGCTGGCGAGACAGCAGATAATCTTGAGATGGAGCGGCAGGTACTTTTGAAGGAGGTGAAGAAACGGAACAACGGGAGGATTATCCGAGAAAAAATGGCCAAGACATTTGCCCTCCGTAGACAAGAAATTGTGGAAAAACAGCCCAGGGTGGAAGAACTCCAGGAGCGATGGCCAGCGATGTTTCAAGAAGCGGAGGTATGAGCTGTTAAAACTCTATTCCAGAGTCCAGTCAGGCAAACACTATATTTTCCTGATCTTTTTTGAACTTTGCCAATGCCTTAACATGAAATGTGTTGTCTAATTTGTATCTTTCAGATCAATGCTGAATTCCTAAGAATTACAACGGTACCGCTACAACCACGATTCTTGGCTGGTTTGGATAAGCAGAGCAGTCAGCTTCTTCAGGTCATGAGGAAAAAAGGTGGAGCTGTCGGTCAGAAAATCAGGGACGCCCTTAAACCTTTGGATCAGGTATGAAATGCATATGTGTTGCATTTGATTTCCTCTTTTGTCAGTTCAGTTCTCTCTGTGGGTGAGTTGAAAGCTGATACATATTTTATCTTTCATCTTTTGATATGTCTTTGTTGCTACAGGGTGTGGACTTGAACATAAGAGGAGGGTGCCTCCTGAAGTCGCTCGTGATTTACCTGGGTGAAGATGTGAGCCACCTGATCAAAGAGTACCTGGTAAGTCAGCAAATCATGGCAGTGCACTGAGATCAGGGTGTTTTCTGTTAAATGTAACTGTTGGCCCTGGGCGTTTGATCAGACTAATCAATAACTACCGGTATCCAGGAGAATGGCATTGAGGGTCTTTGCATGTCCTTGCTGTCTTTCTCTCAGTTCAGTTACTTATTTGGATTGTCATGCAACTGTCCCTATTTCTCTCTCTCTCTTTCTCTACCTCCCTTTGATATTTAACCCTCCTGTTGCCCCGGCGTCCGAGGGAGAGTTTCTCTCGACGGGGTAGAGACAGAGACGAGGGGAGAGACCCTAGGCTGGGACCCGGGGCGACAGGAGGGTTAAAATTAGAATGTGATCAGAGGAGTGCACATATTATGTACTACTTGCATGATTAATTGTCTGAGTGTCAATAATTGTAATCATTATTTAATTAATAATCTCCCCTCTCCCCTCCCTGGGTACAGTTATCTAAACTAACTTAATTGTCTGATTTCAGGTTGTCCAACAGGAAGAGGCGGAGGAAGAACTTGAAAAAGCCGCCATGGCCATCTTTGTCCTGCACAATGGTGATGCTCTCTCCCCTCCAAAGGACATTGGCCTTGTCATCGATGGTGTTGAGGTACTTAATGACTTGTCCTCCATTGCATCGGCTTGTGCCATGCTATTTGGCCTGACTTATGCACTCAACCTGAGTTACCCAGTGGAACTCAAATATACCTTTGAGACCTTTCAAAAAATCATCATGGATATTGAAAGTAGGCAAATGTCAACAAGGATTCAGAACCTCAGTGCTAAGCTGCAGGAGTGAAAACTTGTGAACTGAAACACATTGTTGTCACATTGTTAGTGTGACCCTTGGTATTCATCACAGATGATTACTTGTTGCTGTTGCAAGAGAAAACATTGTTATTCAGGTCATGTTTCTTAGTTTTAAAATGGACCATATGTTTCTTTGAATTGAAATGGCACTTGTTTTATTAAGGAGACTAGACTTTTGCCTTGTTAGTTGCTGCTACAGTTATTTCATGCAATATTGTTGGTGGGCATTCACACCGAGTCTGGCGCTTTGATTAGTGGAGGGCAGTGCACTTGTATGGGAGTGTCACTACTTGGTCTGTGTGTGTGTGTGTGTGTGTGTGTCTGTGTCTGTGTGCGTGCGTGTTTCAGGGCAGGTTGTTGTGTGCGTGTGTGCTAAGTGCACTACCACCATGAAATCAATGGAGCGCCAAACCCAATTGGAATGCTTTACTGCCACCAGTGAATGAGGAACCTCTTGTTGGAGCTGTTTTTGGGCTTTTGAAAGAATGTTTAATTTTATATGTACATTGTATTTTCATATGTTATTGTTATTTATTTTTATGTTTTTTATATTATCTAAAGATTAGCCTACCTCACCTCAAAAGAGCTGTTTTTTGTGCTTTTGAACAACTGGAGTTAGGATATTGAAAAAGTATTTAATTTTATATTTTTTTATTTAATTTTTATACAGTTTTATTTTAAAGAATAGCCCAGCTCACCTCAAAACTATTTGACAAGGTTACTGCAATGTCAGAAATTTAATAAAAGAAATGTGAGAAGTTGAACTGTGTCTTTTCATAATTTTATCTTGAGGGTAATTAATTCGATTACTTGTAACAAGTCGACGCAATGTCATTAGTTTTTCTGTAAGTGAAAAAATACATTGTATTCATACAACATATTACTTTGTAGTTATGTAAGATTTTGGCTCAAGCCAGGGTGAAATTATAAGTTAATGCAAAGCATAAAAAAAGAAAATTGCAAGTTGAAATTATGATTTCATTGTATTTGAAAACTTTACTTGGTTTTAATTATATTTTTGAATTAACATTACTACATTATTTACTTTGTTCGAACATTTTTTTATAATTTGAGAAAAACTAAAAAAAAATTAGATGTAACAAGTCGACGCAAATTTTTAAATTTGATCCAAAGTATCAATTTTTACAGTGTATGCTTATCCCATTAACTGTAAATTAATTGCACTACTTATGCATTGAGCCGGTCCGCGATTGTCTGCCAGGCTTTCTCCCTTTCCTTTATTACAGTGCTTGTGTTGCCTTTTTTTTTCTTATTTCTTTAACCTCATCATGAAACTCCATCAGGAGCTATTGTTCAGCGGCCGTGAAGAATGACGCGCGACACCTTTCTATTTTCCAATCAGTGATTCTGTGATCGATGCCGTGGGTCTATTTGAGAATGCCGTGAACATGCACTTATCCCAGCTATCTACACCTGGCTTGACATAGCCGCACCTTTTCATCCTGGCTCAGCAAACGTGCAACCGAATAAGCCAAGATGCGCCGGTCAGACTAGATCAAGCTACCAAGTAGTACAGGCCTCAGTTGATTTGTAACACCGGCTCCAAAGAGGATGCTGTATACACGCGACAACTGGTGATATAGTTGCCTCACTATCTGCACTGATAAATACAAGGTCTGACCACATCGAGAAGATGGTAAGCGCAAATGCGATGAAAATTGAAGGATTAAAAAAGACTGTAGATTTCGCTTGTGCTGAAATCAAGGACATGAAGGGAAAAGTGTCCATACTTGAAAAAAGAGCTTCACACGAGGAGGGGCGAGTAAACGGATCTCTGAGTTGGAAAGATACTCCCGACGGTGGAACCTACGGCTGTATGGAGTTGACGAGTCAAGAAGTCCTGCCGGAACAGAAGACCAAGCTCGCTGACACCAACGACACCGTGCACCGTCTCGGCGCCAAGCGACCAAATGACTCCAAGCCCAGAGGAATTATTCTCCAGTTCTCCTCACGAGTGTGCAGAGATGCCGTATGGAAAGCTGCGAAGACGTCCCGCTTTCTACAGGACAACCGCCTGAGATTTGCGGAGGATCTCTCCAAAGAGGACAGAGACCGCAGAAACAAACTGTGGCCACTGATTGAGAAGGCTAGAAAGGAGGGTAAAGCAGCACACTTCGTCGGAGGTCGAGCTTTTATTAACTGGTACGAAGTTAATCTCCCTCTCTGAACTGTATTGACAGTTATGGCTCAATCTTGATTAATGCTGCTTTTTTATTTTATTTTATCACATTCGTTTTATAACCAGTAATCTGATTTTGTACTTTAAAGTCATTTATTGACAAAACTCAGAGGCAGCTTATCTTATTTTGTATTTGAAAAAGGGAAAAGCTTATTTAATTTTATTTATTGTTTCCCCATAATGTTATATAACTAACATCTATTGGCTGGTGGCAAGCTAAGTATGCTGTATTTTCTTTTGGCTGACTACACTTTAATTTGAACTTCACTGATTATTTATGTTAATGAATGCAGTAGCTCGGTTCCCCTTATGAGTAATATATATCATTTAAGCGGTTGGTTACCACTGTTTAGTTTCTCTTATTTCTTAATAACTTTGTCTTTGTCTTTAGTTTCTCTTAATGCCAGGGGTTTAAGACAGAACTGTAAGCGTAAAGCCTTATTTTTGTTTGCCAAACAACTCAAAACAGATTTTAT
This sequence comes from Scomber colias, assembly GCA_021039105.1. NCBI lineage: Eukaryota > Metazoa > Chordata > Actinopteri > Scombriformes > Scombridae > Scomber > Scomber colias. The sequence continues at coordinate 82,285 of JAJDFG010000554.1, forward strand.
TTATTTTCAAGAATCTCATTCGATATCTGCTGATATTAATTTTTGGAGGTCACAATGGGGCAATGATATCTGGTTTTCTCATGGATCTGAGCGCTCTGCTGGAGTCACTACAGCTAAAAATTCCTTTAGTGGAGATGTTCTACATTCAGATTGTGACTCTTTGGGTCACTACATCCTGGGTTAGATTTAATAATACAACTTTCATCACTGCTAACTTATATGGGTACAATTCTAAATCAGAGAATGACAAGTTACTTGACTCGTTAGAAAACAGAATTTTCCTTTGGCTTTCCAAATATCCTGACTCTCTTCTTTTTATTGGTGGGGATTTTAATATAACTTTAGATGATACAATGGATAGATGGCCACCAGCACAGTCCTCGTCCTCTAACACAAAATTGAAAATGTTGATGGAAAAGTTTGATGTCAATGATGTATGGAGAGAAAAATTCCCCAATGACAAATCTTTTACTTGGAGTAACAGAACTGGAACAAGGCAATCCCGCATTGATTTTTGGTCAGTATCCAACTCCATTGATAGAAATAATGTTACAATCAATATCCTTACCACACCCCTTACTGACCACAGGGCAGTATATATCAATGTACAATTATTTGCTTCTGATATTACACATGGTAGATCTTCATACTGGAAACTAAACAACTCCCTGCTGGTAAATAAACTAGTTATAAAAGAGGTCAATAAGTTAGTTAGCCAGTTTTGGAATAAGGCTACGAAGGAGAAATCCTATAGCACGAACTGGGAGCTCTTTAAGTTTGAAGTATGCAAGTTCTTGAGAAGGTATGGAAGTCACATTGCCAAATCTAGAAGAATTGAGGAAGAAGAGATCATTTCTAAAAATGCTTCATTTTATCAGAGACCTCCCGATGACATCTCACAGGAGGATAGACTGAATCTGTTAGACCTTCAGAGTAAACTTGATGAAATATACCGACGCAAGGCAGAAGGAGCCTTTGTAAGATCTAGGAAGAGATGGCTAGAGGAGGGAAAGCAAAACTCTGCATATTTCTTCAGACTTGAAAGATTTCATTCTAAAAATAATTCTATCCATCAGTTAAACATTAATGGTATCATTTCTGAAAATGCCAAACTAATTTCAAATTTTTGCTCTAATTTCTATGGAAAGTTGTATAGCTCTAAATATAATGAATCAGCCACAACTTTATATCTAAACTCTATAAAGGACTTGAAAACAATTGATTCAGGTGATCAAGTTTACTGTGATGCCCCTTTTACCTTAGAGGAGGTTCAAGACTCCATTAACTCCCTTAAGGGCAATAAATCTCCTGGCACAGATGGCATAACTGCAGAGTTTTATAAATGCTTTTCAAACCGGCTAGCTCCATTTTTACTGCAGGTATTTATCGAAAGCATTGAAAATAATGCTCTCCCTCCAAGCCTCACCCAAGGTATCATTACGCTGATTCCTAAGTCTAATAAAGATGTGCTTTTCATTGATAATTGGAGGCCTATTTGTCTTCTCAATAATGATTATAAGATTCTTGCTATAATGCTTGCTAAAAGGCTTAAAGCGGTCTTGGACGCAATTATCGACGAGACACAATCAGGTTTTATGAAAAATAGACATCTCAAATAATATCAGACTTGTTTTAGATATACTTGATTACTCTGAACTGGTATCTGACGATAGCTTTATCCTCTTCCTGGATTTCTACAAGGCCATTAAAATGTTGTATGCTAATAGCAATAGCTCGATCAAATTGAAACATGGCACGACTCCTAGATTTGACCTCAAACGAGGCATCCGACAAGGATGCCCAATCTCGCCGTACCTGTTTTTTTTTTTGTACACAAATTCTCACAAATCATATCACCAATAGTAATGTTAAAGGAATTTCCATAGCTGGTAGGGATATTCTCATTAGTCAGCTGGCTGATGATACTACACTGTTTCTAAAAAATGCAAGTCAAATACCTATTGCTCTTAATATTATTAACAACTTCTCCAAGGCCTCTGGTTTATGCTTGAATATTAATAAATGTGAACTGATGGCTGTTAAAAACTGCAATGTTCATTCTATCTGTAATATCATGGTAAAAGATGAGGTTAAATACTTGGGCCTTACTATCACTAAAAATCAAAAGTTAAGATCCTCCTTAAACTTTACTCCAGTTATTCAGAAAACTCAAAAGAAATTGAATCAGTGGTTACAGAGGGACTTGTCCTTAAAGGTAGAGTTTTAATAACTAAAGCAGAGGGACTTTCTCAACTAACTTATGCTACCATTTCATTACACCTAGATAGTAAGATTAGTAAATCTATTGATCAGATGCTTTTTAACTTCATATGGAGAAATCGTACACATTATATAAGAAAAAGTGTGGTTTTGAATAATTATGAGTCTGGAGGACTTAACTTTTTGGATTTTACCACCCTGAATAATACTTTTAAAATTAATTGGACTAAAACTTTTCTTAAAAATCCTTATTCAATTTGGAACTTTATTATCCATTACATTTTCTCCCGCTTTGGAGGCCTGCACTTTGTATTAAGTTGTAATTATAATGTAGACAAACTCCCTGCTAAACTGTCTATATTCCATAAACAGGTCCTTCTAGCCTGGATACTTGTATATAAGCATAACTTCTCACCACACCGATATATTATCTGGAATAACAGAGATATTTTATCTAAAAACAAGTCTCTTTTTTTTGAAACTTGGTTCCAGAATCAAATTTGGCTGTTGAGTCAATTGTTTAATGAGGAGGGATCATTGCTCTCTTATAGAGATTTTTTATCCAGGTTTAACCTTCAAGTGACTCCTAAGGAATTCTCTGTCGTTATTAAAGCGATTCCAACAGGCACCCTGATGCTTTTTAGGAACAGACAGATGCCTTCAGCTATTCTTGTATCTCTCCCCAACTCAGTTGACTCCCCAGAAGGAAAAATATGTTTCTCTTCACAATCCCAAAAAAATAATAACAAAAAGATATGTGCCTTATTCCACAGAAATATCATCACTACCCCGTATGCCACTGCATATTGGAACCGTTTAGTTAATAATGTTGACTGGAAGAAAGTTTGGATGCTCCCCCACAAATTTTTAATTGTAAATAAGGTTAGGGAGGTGTCTTTTAAAATTATCCACAAATACTACCCTGCCAACCATTATATGCAGAAATTCAAAAAAGACATTAACACACACTGTTCTTTTTGCAATTTACACCCCGAAACCGTTTTACATCTGTTTTGGCACTGTCCCTTTACAAAGAAATTATGGGCAGACCTCAGCAGATTTATTATTGATCATCTCTTCAAAGATTTCCTTCTACTCTGGGAAAATGTTGTGTTTGGCTTCCATAATTATCCTAAGCAGGAAGAAAAATGTTATTTCTTAATAAATTAGATTTTATTTCTGGCAAAGTTTTATATCCATAAGAGTAAATTTAATAAGAAAGAACCTTGTTTTGTTGTTTTTCAGAAAGAAATTGAGCATTATTTTAAGTTACTTGACAATTTGACTAATCAAATGGCTATTAAAACGCTAAATATCTGTACCTATTACAACATTTTTATTTAGGCAAGGCAAGGCAGTTTTATTTATATAGCGCATTTCATACACAATGGCAACTCAATGTGCTTTACATAAAACAGAAAAACATGTAATTTGAGAAACTTAAAACATACAATTAACCCCCACCCCCCCCCCCCCCCCCATAATAAAAACAAAGTACAGAAAAATAGAAAGATATCAATAAAATGATTGCAGCATAAAATAATAAATTAGCTTTAAAATCATTAAAAGGACAAAGAGTGCAAATGAAAGATTAAAATGTAAAGTGCTTTAAAAGAGCTCAATCGTAAGCACAGGAGAAGAGAAGTGTTTTTAACCTGGATTTAAAAGTGTTCACTGTTGGGGCTGATTTCAGTTCTGCTGCTAGTTTGTTCCAGTTGTGTGCAGCATAACACACAACTGCCTACATTTAATGTAACTACCCCTGGCTCATCTGTTATCTTATGTATTTCTTGTATACTGTTCATTGTATACTGTATGTATGCTTCTTTTACAATTTAAAAAAAAAAAAAAAAAAAAAAAAATGATCAGGTGACTTTACTGCATTAAAAGGGGAAATACACTGCTTTTTCTTTTTCAATGACAGACAATGAAGATACATATAAGTACAGTGATATATTTAGTGATACATTCTGTTGTTGTGGATACTTGTTTTAATCAATCTTCCATTTCCCGTCTCATCCACTACACTTTTTAAATGAGTGTAATTGAAAGTTATGTTGACTTGAATGACTACTTGACTTATATTAGTGCTACACTGTTTATCAGATGATGGGAAATGTTGGGGAGGGGGGGGGGGGGGGGGGGTAGATAAGGTAAAACGAAGGTGGATGGGAATAAAGGAGAAAAAATGATTTACCTTTCTTATCATGTCCTTTATACTTTTTAAGTCAGCTGTAAATGTGTAAATCCACACCTATATATGTATGTAAGTTAACTTTATGTCATTTATTTAATCATTTTTTCTCTTTTAGTTGTTTAACTGTATTTTACATTTCTCTTTGAAGCACTTCAACAACGAGTTGCACCACCTGAAAGGGCTTCATCATCATGCATTAAAACATCTACCTATACAGCTACACATGGACTCCTGAGCTGAATATTGATTAAATCATTTTTGTACTAGTGCCAATAAAATATGCACTGTGGTCCAGTTTTTCCAGCATGTCAATATGAAGTAAAACTTTTTTTTCATTTAACAAAAGAAACCAGAATTTAAATAAGGAACTATCTAATCAAAGAATAAGTCAATAAGATTGAAAAACATACCAGTTTTGGAGCTTTACAGATCTGTAGTCGTGTTACTGTTACACTTAAATTCATCTCTGAACGATCTCCATTTGTTTTCCAACTTTTGTGTTTTCTGATCACCACTTTTGTGTTTCCTGGTCTGGTCAGAGATGTGTACCGCTGTGCCCGGAACAGCGACTGGGGAGATCAGCTGCCGATCCCTCAGCAAGTCGAGGAAGACGTCCAAAGTGATTCGGAGTGATGATTCAGCGAGGAATAAAGAAACAGACACAAATCACTCTGTAGACTTTTGAAACAATGGCAACGCCCTGAAAACTGTGATAAGACCCCCGTCCAAAGCAGAATATCTTTGTTTTCTTACTGAAATAGTACTGAGTTATTCCATGAAAAACACCTGAACTAAGATTTTGGTACAGTTGAAAACATTTGATAGAAAATTAGAAAAGATATAGTAAATTGAAGGAAGGAGGAGGGAGAAAGGAGCGGAGGCGGGGTTACGAATTTGCGGGCGTGTCGTCTCCATACAGTCTGTAGGCTCGTCCTCTCCAGCTGGAGGAGTTGTCAGTAACAGCAGGAGGAAAGCAGAGGAACAGCCAGAGAGGAGAGGTTTAGAGGAATATAAAATAAAAGTAGAATAACTAGACTTTGACCAGACAAGGATCTGTGTACACATCGGAGTGATTAGTGTTGTATCACAGATCACAGCAGAGTGAGCTCAGATGCGACAGTTTGCAGACTGTGAGGAGATATTTGATTATTTTAAAGAAAAAGTGTATTGGATTGTGATCCTAACTACACCATTAAGGCTGAGGTAGTGTGTCGTGTTGTGAACGAGTTTAACAGATCTGTCAACAGGTTTTAGTCACATATTCATAAGAGCTCTAAAGGATTTAAAGCTGGATCAGATCACTTTGAGTTTGGGACTTTCTTCACTCATCAGGAAATGAAACAAACAGCAAAGGTAAGACTTTATATGCACGATTTATATCATTCATCATCAGTGGTGGGTGAACTATTCACACATTTCTGATTGACCAGTTAATAAAATAATATTTCCTTGAATAATGGCATTAGCATTGTTATATTACGAGGTTTGGTAAAGTTCTTAAGGTGATGCATTGTTAAACATCAAACAAACAAGCGAAAAATAACCCAAATACTGCTGTAAGTAGTCAGATATGGTTGTGTTATTGATGATGAACAGAGCCGTGTGGTGCTGCGTGATTTTTACAGCACGCCACTATTTTTAATAATTTTTTGAAAATGTGTCGTTAGCGATAGAAGAAAATGTGCTCATGGGCGAGCGGTCATAATAAGCTATAAATGCAGTGTATGCCTAAGCCCTTCAATAAAAACAATTGAAAACATTAATCTGGCAGTGTGTTCAATTATACAATACCTTAGTTCTACTGTTTTGGTCTTAAATCCGTGCCTAATCTGTCCCATTTTGCTTGCGAAAAACTGGAAAGCTGAAAGCTTGCTTCGCGCATGCGCACTGACATTGAGTAGTACAGTTACTGCTATAGGCTGTGTTTAGAGCATTTTGAATGGCAAAAACAGCAAATGTAAGACTTTATATGGACGATTTATATAACTCATCATCAGTGGTGGATGAACTATTCACACATTTCTGATTGACGAGTTAATAAAATAATATTTCCTTGAATAATGGCATTAACATTGTTATATTACGAGGTTTGGTAAAGTTCTTAAGGTGATGCATTGTTAAACATCAAACAAACAAGCGAAAAATAACCCAAATACTGCTGTAAGTAGTCAGTTATGGTTGTGTTATTGATGGTGAACAGAGCCGTGTGGTGCTGCGTGATTTTTACAGCACGCCACTATTTTTAATTTTTTTTTTTGAAAATGTGTCGTTAGCGATAGAAGAAAATGTGCTCATGGGCGAGCGGTCATAATAAGCTATAAATGCAGTGCATGCCCAAGCCCTTCAATAAAAATAATTGAAAATATTAATCTGGCAGTGTGTTCAATTATACATTATTATATCGGCTCCCCCTATACAATTTTATACAAGTTTTCACCTGTTAATGTGTCGTTAGCGATAGAAGAAAATGTGCTTAGTATGATGATTTTATTTGATATACATTTACTGTCCCCATCAAGCAGTTTTATGTGTTAGTCTGTTGTGTTTTGCATTATATTCTAACATCCTGATGCTGTTAATATTGTAATATAAATGGGTTTTACCTTTGGCAACGAATGCCAGGAATGTCAGAACCTTGAACAAACACACCGTGGAGAGAGTGGCGTACAAAAAGGACAATCTTTATTAACAGCAAGAGTAATTCATAAAAAGGAGTGGAGAGTCACGGCAAGGTCAGGATGACAGTCGAGGGGAAACACATAGGCTCCCTTTAAGTTGGATCTCAGCACACAATTGAAAAACCACTACACACAGGGCTAGTCACTGCTTTAAGGCACACCGGGGAACACGCTAAGTTGAAGAATCACTACACACGGCTAAACTTTTAGCATAAGGCAAAAGGCATGCTACACCCTCTTAAGGCACTGCAAACACACACCAAGGAGAACCATAAAATGTCCCGCCCACGGCTTGCCACTACCCCCCAAGAACTTCTCCCTCACACTATTAAAATCATACAATAATAAGACAACACATTACACAGTATAAAATGAACATGTGTGGTGTAAGAGTAATGTTACTTAACTCGCCCTCTAGGCGAGACCCTCCCCCGGGGTCTGAGTTTATGTCGCCGTCCAACTCCCCGAGGCAACGGCTTCGCTGGACGGCGAAGGCAGGAGCTGGATGCAGTGTTGCAGCAAGCACAGCGAGCAGCAGAGTCAGTGCTGCAGCAGAAGCAGCAAGCAGCAGCAAGCACAGAGTCAGTGTTACACAGGGAGCTGTGGCAGCCCAGCACTCTCTAATGTGGACCCTAAGTCTGGCTACAGGAGGCACTTAGCCTCCCCTCCTAGTCTATGGGGTTAACTCCCCTGGCTACCTGTCTTCATCGCCGGCAGCTCTAAATCACTGCGAACGACACCCTCCCGGCCCAGACCCTCCTGACAGAGTGCCGTGCTGCCGTTACTGTTGCTCCAACCCCCACCTGCTGCATCTGTGAGTCTCTTCACTGCTCCTCTCTCTGTCCCCTCCCCGCCACACCTGCATGAGATCAGTAATTAAGGAGTCCTTGCTCCGCCTCCCACCAAGTCTCACCACAATATTTTCTCTGTAATAAAAGTGTAAAACAATCACAACTCAAAACTTTCTTTATTCACTCATCAGGGAATGAAACAAACAGCAATGGTACGACTTAATATTGGTGATTAGAGTTTTATTGCACATGCAGGTACATCACAGTACGGGAACACTGTAATTCTTGTGCGTTTCCTCGAGTCAAGCAGACCTAGCTTCATTAAAAACAAGATCCAGAGGTTAATAAAATAGACTCTAAGTCACATTATAAATACAAATAAATAATAAAACACAACAAATGAATAAAAGACACATTATGAGTACAAAACACTTATTGCATATTGTCCGTATTGTGATAGTGTGAAATGAGTTATGGCTTGAGGTAGTTTCTTCCCTCCCTGATGTCCTGTGCCACTAGTCTGATAGAGGCTGGGCCCTGATGTTCACTGGCCTGCAGTCTCTCTGATTGTAGTCCACATTGTTTCTGATATGAGAATCGAGGTTTGATGTTGTAGATTTTCCTTCTCACATCTGTGATGACTGAACTTTGACCTCATGTGTTCATGACTCCTCTCCTCTGTCTCCTCTCACAGGGAGAAGATGATCTGCAGGATCCTTCAGCTCATCAGCCTGATGTCCTGTGTCTCTGGTTAGTTTACTTCCTCACTTCCTCATCCAAAAAGAGAAAAGTCTATTGAAGCAAGTAGAAACTCTTCATTACATTTGCCCAGATGATCTCTATTCAATTATTGCTTAGATTGTATTTATTATTGGTATCAAGCTTGACCTTTTTTACTTTAACTTATTTTTAAAGGCTTTCCCTCTCTGTCTCCTCAACAGGAACATTTGAAGTGAACGTGACACAGAGCTCCTATCAGGCAGAGGAGAACCACAACATCACACTGGAGTGGACGTTTACAACCAAACCTGACAGATCCTCAACCTCACTGATCATCTGCTGTTACATGTTCACTGATCACAAGGACTCAGTCCTGTATCATGTAGATGAAGGTGTTGAGGTCCCAGAGTCTCAGGATGAAGAGTTTGCAGGACGAGTTCAGTGTGACAGAGACGCTCTCAGAGAAGGACGACTCAGACTTCATGTGTCCAGACTCAGGACTGAAGACTCGGGTTGGTACGAGTGTGAGGTGCTCACAGATTATGGTGTGAGATCTGACAGATGCAGCCTCAATGTCACTGGTAAGATGATTCAGTGAAAGTCAGAAAGTCTTTTTAATGCATGTTATCAGTGATGTACAGACTGGACTGAGTGTGGTTGCACTCAGCAGCCATTATATTGTTAACAATATGCTGTATGTGAACACAAACATCACCAAGTTCAAACCCAAACAGTCTAGATTTGAATTTTGGACACGAACAGTGTGAAGTGTCACAAGTCAGAGAGTTGAATGTTGGGATAACAGAACTAGTAGAATAAAAGTACAATTATTATTTCTCTGTCCTTTACAGCAGCTGTTGATCAACCAGAACCTCAGAAACCTACTGTGAGACCACAACCAGAGACTCAGGGAAGGATCGGCCTCTACGTTGGACTGACAGCAGCTGTACTTGTCTGTGCTGGACTCTGCTTTGCCTTCAGACGTTGTTTTACTAAATGTTGTGAAGCCAGGACTTGGTCTTGGATCACATTCCTCTTCAAGTAAATCAATTAAATAGGAACGGGCCCCAGTGCATATGGAGGTATGAAAGTTATGTTTCTCTGCACATCCAAGCTGACCTTTGACCTTTTGGGAGAACCCAGCAGGATGAGAGAGAGAGGAGAGCAACATCTGATTACACCCATCAGGACTAACAGGACTCTTAAGTATCCCTCTTTTCTGCCAGGGTGGATATAAATAATAGTGTTAATCATGTTTCAATGTAAATGTTTGTTCATTTGTTCTGGATGCTCCATTTTTGTCACAAAAAAGTAACAAACAATGACGGCTTTAGAAAAATTACTTCCAAAGACATCTGAGCAGTGTGTCTGCCTCGATTTATCGTCATGTGACTCATCTTCTTGCTTCGTTAAAAGCAACATTCACCGGCTTTATCTGAGCGAAGAAACCTTGCCTGTCTGATAGTCAAAAATTTAGCTGTTTGTTTGTTATTGAGGGTTTTGAGAGACCACCGAGCTTCATGCTGCCAGCCGACCTGCATGATGAAGTTCAGCCTGAGCTGTTGAAGACTGTTTCTAGACAACTCGGCCGTCCGCTGCAGCTTATTGTGCTAATGACTTGGAAGGTTTTCTAAAATCTTATTTATGCAATAAATTATCTTTCCTAGTGTACAGTTTATAATGTGTATATATTGTAAATAAATTTGTACTTTTATAAGATAAGTTATGACTTTTCTGTGTCTTTTCAACATAACATATACAAAAAAAAGCTAACTTAATAAAGGTGGTGCTCTAAGGTTTAGATCATATAAAGGCACATTTCCTTGTGACTTGACAGTTTCCCTGTTGAGCTGTGGTGGAAGTAGGCCTACAGTAACAAAAAAATGGACTTTGGCACTAAAAAGACTGCAATTTAGGAGATAAAGATATCTACTTGATTTAAATACATTCTAGTGGATTTAGTCCTCCATCATGTACATTATAAGTGCATCATGAAGGGATCTTCTAATGGTCAATATGAACAGCAGGCATGATTACAGCAAGAAAAAGCTCTTTCAATGTTCATTTTTGGCTCCTGAATGTTGTTTTAGACTTGAAAGATTGTGAACCCGTCCCTAAACAGAAGAAAATCCACATCTGTGATTCACCATACAGCGAGAGAAGTGGACTACCCTGATATAGACTTCAAAACTATTAAGTCCTTGTTGAGCCAGCTTGTACAATTTGATACTTAATGTATGCAAGGATGCCATCACACCTTGTTTGTTGTATAACAGGTGCTCAGATTTATTTTAAAGCTAAGTATGAAAAGACCTTCAGCGAAAAAACATCTGCAGGTTTTAAAACCCAATTCAGAAACTGGTTTTATATGATATGAAACACTCATTAATATCTGAGAAATCTGGGACTTATATCATCAACCAGTAGATGGATTTGATTTATCATTGTCGTTTATATTCTTGTAACACAGGAAAACATAATTACAGTACATTTTAAGTCAGATTATTGATTTTGTGATTTCCCTATCACACACTGGCAGTCCGCCGCAGACGCAGAGCGTCAACGGTGTTCAATGAGGCTTCTCCCAACAGATGTTTTGGGCCAGGGCGGGACAAGCCAGGATAAGACGCTCAACGTGTTTGATGCCTTTTTTCATGGCATCAAACACGTTGGACTCTTTTGTCCAATGTGGTACTTGTGCCACTTTGGTTCTGAGAGTCACATGGACAAAAAACTAAAAAACCCCTGGAAATCAATCTTGTTCAATCTTGTTGTTATAATCCCCTCAAAGTAAATTCAATTTGCATTCAGTATATTGGAAATAATCACCTTTTCATAGTGTGATTATTTCACCTTTTACTATAGGGCTCTGTTACCTGGGTGGGTGACGTGTTAAGTGTTGCTTTAAGGCCCTTTGTCCTGTGCAGGCCTACCAGGGCAGGTAGTAGTGGCTGGTTTTGAAAATCTTTTCTGGTTTTGAAAATCTTTTTTTTTGTGTGCGTTGATGTGGTTCAATGGCATAGATTAAGCATACAACCGCCTCAATTAAACACTCCTTTTATTTGTAACTGCCTCGCTTTGTAACTGTCCCTCGGGGAGTCCTGTGGGGGATTCTCCGGGAATACGGGGTGTCGGACCCCCTGATAAGGGCCGTCCGTTCCCTGTATGACCGGTGTCAGAGCTTGGAAAGGGGTGGACTGCACTCTTCGGGTCGGGGATCAGATTCTGCCTCAAGTGGAGTTCAAGTACCTCGGGGTCTTGTTCACGAATGCGGACTCTACACAGATCCGTCGTGGTGAAGAGAGAGCTGAGCCGAAAGGCGAAGCTCTCGATTTACCAGTCGATCTTCGTTCCTACCCTCACCTATGGTCATGAGCTTTGGGTAGTGACCGGGGTGTAGCTGTAGTTTTGACAATGTAACTTGACTTTCTCGCTAAATCTGGCGACTTTCCAACTCTTCTTGGCGACTTTTTCTCTCAAAGGTGACTATCGACATATAGCCTATACTTTTTTTTCTTGTATTATAATTGAGCGATGTATGATCACTTTTTAATAGTGTTAAATCCTCGAACTGCGTTTTGAGGAGCAAGACGGGAAGTGGGTGCGGTTTGGGACGTTTTCTCGTTGCTGCCAGAGCGAAACACATGAATGAGCCTGGCTGTAAGAGCACAGAAGAGAAGGAGAAACAGCCAGGGAGGAGAGGGTTAGAAAAATCAAATAAAATAAGAAAGAAGTAGAAGGACTAGACTTTGACCAGACTAGGATCTGCGTCCACATGGAGTGATTAGTGTTGTGAGTTTGTGACAGATCACAGCAGAGTGCGCTCAGATGCGACAGTTTGCAGACAGTGAGGAGATATTCGATTATTTTAACAAAAACGTGTTTTGGATTGTGATCCTAACTACACCATCAAGGCTGAAGTAGTTTGTCCGTGGGGTGCTGCGTGGACTTCGGTTAAGTTGGAGAGTCTGAGGCAAAACGTTGTCCAAATAAAAATGATGACTCTGTCCCATCATCATAGCGTTGACTACTAGCTACAATGACCAAAAAATCGATATGTAATAAAAAAAAAAAAGCCCTAACCCTATCTCTCTCTGCGTGCACAGACAAGGACCGTCTGCAACTTGCAAGATGCTGGAAAGAAAAATGTTTAACTCCACTGTTGTACAGTATAGAGACTCCAAAATCACTACACACATCAGTGGTCTCCTCATGATCATACTACAACTGCTCTTTTGCACCAAAAAGGTTTTGCATAATGTTGGTGATTTTTCGGCGTGATTAATGTGTCACAGATCACAGCAGAGTGAGCTCAGATGCGACAGTTTCCAGACAGTGAGGAGATATTCTAACAAAAAAGTGTTTTGGATTGTGGTCCTAACTTTACCATTAAGGCTGAGGTAGTTTGTCATGTTGTGAACGAGTTTAACAGATCTGTCAACAGGTTAAAATCTATCCATCCATCCGTCCTCTTCCGCTTATCCGGGGTCGGGTCGCGGGGGCAGCAGCCTAAGCAGGGAAGCCCAGACTTCCCTCTCCCCAGCCACTTCGTCCAGCTCTTCCCGGGGGATCCCGAGGCGTTCCCATTCCAGCCGAGAGACATAGTCTCTCCAGCGTGTCCTGGGTCTTCCTCGGGGTCTCCTACCGGTGGGACGTGCCCTGAACACCTCAGGGAGGCGTCCGGGAGGCATCCTAACTAGATGCCCGAGCCACCTCATCTGGCTCCTCTCAACACGGAGGAGCAGCGGGTCTACTTCGAGCTCCCTCCGGATAACTGAGCTTCTCACCCTATCTCTAAGGGAGAGCCCAGCCACCCTACGGAGGAAGCTCATTTCGGCCACTTGTACCCGCGATCTTGTTCTTTCGGTCACTACCCAAAGCTCATGACCATAGGTTAAAATAAAATCCTATTTTCATCGTTATATATTACAAGGTTTGGTAAAGTTCTTAAGATGATGCATTGTTTAAAAACAACAACAAACAAAAAATAACATTCACTGCTGTCAGTAGTCAGATACACCTTTGATTATTATTAGTGAATAGAGTCGTCGTGGGGTACTGAGTTACTTTTGCAGCACGCCATTTAAGGAATGATTTCAACTACAGGAGTGTCTGTACTTCTAATTACAGTTCTCATTGCAGGAAGCTGTTCCTACGCGGTAGTCAGGCTTGATTTTGAGGAATCTCCCAAATAACACACCGTTCAGTCAGGGTGCAAGACGCCTTCCTCTATAATGTCAAACTGTAAACTATTATATAGATTGTAGGGTTAGTGAAGAACAGTAGCATTAATCATTGTGTATGAGATAACGTCTGTGGTGACTTATAACATTTATTTTAACTTATGTCTGTAAACACATTGTCTCAAGGCATGCTGGGTGGGAACTCAGCCCAAGTGTCTCCAACACACTAAAATATGTATTCAGATATTTAGACCAGTTTTTTTTTGGTTTTACATTATCACTCCTTTCTTCCCATTGTGTTTTTATTTCCTCTTTGGGCTCTTAAGTGTGCCCCTTTTCTGCCAGGGTGGATATAAATAATAGTGTTACTAATGCTTCAATGCAAATGTTTATTCTTTTGTTCTGGATGCTCCATGTTTGCCACAAAAACGTAACAAATAATGATGGTTTTAGAAAAATTACTTCCAAAGACATCTGAGCAGTGTGTCTGCCTCCATTTTATCGTCATGTGACTCATCCTCTTGCTTCGTTAAAAGCAACATTCACCGGCTTTATCTGAGCGAAGAAACCTCGCCTGTCTGATAGTCAAAGATTCAGCGATTTGTTTGTTATTGAGAGTTTTGAGAGACCACCGAGCTTCATGCTGCCAGCTGACCTGCATGATGAAGTTCAGCCTGAGCTGTTGAAGACTGTTTCCAGACAACACGGCCGTCCGCTGCAGCTTATTGTGCTAATGACTTGGAAGGTTTTCTAAAATCTTATTTATGCAATGAATGATATTTCCTAGTGTACAGTTTATAATGTGTATATATTGTAAATAAATCTGTACTTTTATATGATAAGTTATGACTTTTCTGTGTCTTTTCAACCGGTGATGACAGCACAACTGTCCATCCTGATCATTGACTGTAATCAATGATCCTGACAGGTAATCCAACCCAGTGAACAATGAGCTGTGAATATCAAACCTCAAACAACTTACAAGTCTGTAAGTTGTTTGTCATTTTGCTCTGAAATGAACCAAATGTTAGATTTTATTAATAGCCTAGTATTATTCAGTATATTTTGTCAGTATTGCCTGAGTCAGTCGTCACTGTTTAAACATTACTCTTTGTCATAATGTCTGAGCAAAAAGACAAAAAAAACCTTGATAAATATATTCGGGTATTTTCAAGGCAAGCTGAGGGTTACCAGTTGTTTTAAGTCAGCCCAAAAAGAAAAAGGTGACCTGGCTGTATGTGAGGAAAAATGAAAACTCCATGACTTTCTGTGGCTCATAATGAAAAGTAATCAAGCAACTAAGTTAAGCAACTAAGCTCAGTGTATAATTACTTATATTATTATATGATATTAGATATACAATAAATACCATCACACTCACTGAACTTAACATCGAGGAGATGTCTATATCTATATATATATATATATATATGTATATATCTATTTATAGCTCTCCTCTTCTCTCCTGAAGTTTGTTTTTAAGGCAGCTAATTAGTTACCAGTGAAACACACCAACCTGTTTTAGACGGCACTTCTTCAGTTCTTCTTTTGGTTTGGAAGGTCATTTATTTAGACTTTCCTCTGGTACAAACCAGTGGGATGCAGAAAAAAAAAACCTTTGGTTAGTATGTTGACATATTCTATTTTGATCTCCAGTGTCCGACAGATCATGTTTAACTGTTTCCATCTGTCCACACTGACATTACCCCAAGCCCAATAGAGATTTGAACCTTTTCCTTCTGGATTGTGTTCTTTGCTATTTGATCTGCTGCTTCATTCACCCGAATTCAGACATGTGCTGGTATCCACATGAAACACACACTGCATCCCACTGAATTATTAGTCAGCATTATTTCTGTTATTTCTGTTGACTTGCGGTTTTCTATAGCCTAGACTGTGACGCCGATAGGGAGTCACTACAAATGACTGTCGACTGAGATCTTTTCTTTTCAGTCCACCTAAGAGCACAGAGGATGGCAAACAGCTCTGCTGTAAAGACTGACGTCTGACCTGGAAGCCTCCACCCATTCCCTACTTTAAGTTCCCAAACAAAAAACCCAAATGCTGCTCTTCCTGTAGAAAGGTCTCTGAAACCATCAGTAAAGAGGTGTAAGCTATTTCCCCACACTTTTCACCTTTAACTTCCCATACAAACATGCTGTTTGAACCCATTCTGAGTTATTGTCATATTAAGCACATGTTCTTCTATTGCTAAAAACACATTAGCAGGTGAAACTGACAGAGATACATTAAAAAAAATGAATCATACAAGAAGGAAATAATAAAAACACAATGGAAAGAAATGAATGATAATGGAAAACCCCCAAAACTGATTTAATTATCTTAAAATTTTCTGAATACATATTGTAGTGTGTTGGAGACACTTGGGATGAGTTCACAGCATGCTTTGAGACAATGTGTTTACAGACATAAGTTAAAATAAATGTTATAAGTCACCACAGATGTTATCTGATAGACAATGATTAATGCTGCTGTTCTTCACTAACTCTACAATCTATATAGTAGTTTACAGTTCGACATTGTAGAAGAAAACATGTTGCACCATGACTGAAGGTGTTTGGGACCTTCCTCAGATGATCACTTCCGCAATTACTGACATGAACCGTAGTCTTGTAAGTAGTAGTGTCATTAATGCATGATGATGAAGCCCTTTCAGGTGGTGCAACTCGTTGTTGAAGTACTTCAAAGAGAAGTTTAAAATACAGTTAAACAACTAAAAGAGGAAAAAATGATTAAATAAATGAAATAAACTTAACTTACATACATATATAGGTGCAGATTTACACATTTACAACTGACTTAAAAGTATAAAGGACATGATAACAAAGGTAAATCCTTTTTTTCTCAATTACCCCCCCCAACATTTCCCATCATCTGATAAACTGTGTAGCACTAATATAAATCAAGTAGTTGTTCAAGTCAACATAACATTCAATTACACTCATTTACACACATTTAAAAAGTGTAGTGGATGAGAAGAAAATGGAAGATTGATTAAAACAAGTATCCACAACAACAAAAAAATTATCAATAAATATATCAGTGTACTTATATGTATTTTCATTGTCATTAAAAAGAAAAAACAGTGTATTTCCCCTTTTAATGCAGTAAAGTCACCTGATCTGCAGCTATGAGAACAAACATATAAAGATTACTTCATGCTGTTCCTGCTTCGTCCACCAGGGGTAGTGTTGGGTCGTGACGGCGGTGTCTTGAAGCAAATGCTGCTGCCCTTCTGGCTCGGCCTCGGGGGCACCCTGGGGTCCGGGACACAGCCTTTCCCCTGGATCCACGTCTCAGATCTAGCAGGGATAATCGCCCACGCCCTGGAGCCCCCTGCAGACACCCCCTCCCCTTCAGCACAGGTGTTAAACGGAGTCGCACCCGCCCTGAACACCAACTACGAGTTCACTAAAGAACTGGGGAGGCTCCTGAGGCGGCCCACTATATTTCCTATACCCGGCTTCCTTATGAATGCATTGTTGGGCTCGGAGAGGGCTGTGGTCCTCACACAGGGTCAGAAAGTCATACCCAAGAGGACTTTAGAGGCCGGATTTCAGTACAAGTATCCAGACTTGACCTCGGCCCTGAAAGAGATCGTTGGGAGTTAACAGATGTTGAAATAATGTGACTTCAAATTTACTGTAATTATGTTTTCCTGTGTTACAAGAATATAAACGACAATGATAAATCAAATCCATCTACTGGTTGATGATATAAGTCCCAGATTTCTCAGATATTAATGAGTGTTTCATATCATATAAAACCAGTTTCTGAATTGGGTTTTAAAACCTGCAGATGTGTTTTTCACTGAAGGTCTTTTCATACTTAGCTTTAAAATAAATCTGAGCACCAGATATACAACAAACAAGGTGTGATGGCATCCTTGAATACATTTAGTATCACATTGTACAAGCTGGCTCAACAAGGACTTAATAGTTTTGAAGTATGTATCAGGGTAGTCCACTTCTCTCGCTGTATGGTGAATCACAGATGTGGATTTTCTTCTGTTTAGGGACGGGTTCACAATTTTTCAAGTCTTAAACAACATTCAGGAACCAAAAATGAACATTGAAGCAGCTTTTTATTGCTGTAATCATGCCTGCTGTTCATATTGACCATTAGAAGATCCCTTCATAATGCACTTATAATGTACATGATGGAGGACTAAATCCACTAGAATGTATTTAAATCAAGTAGATATCTTTATCTCCTAAGTTGCAGTCTTTTTAGGGCCAAAGTCCCTTTTTTTGTTACTATACTTCCACCACAGCTCAACAGGGAAACTGTCAAGTCACAAGGAAATGACAAAAATGTGTCTTTCATATGATCTAAACCTTTGAGCACCACCTTTATGAAGATATCTGATTGAAATCCTGTTTTCTGTTTGCCTGTGTTGTAAATGTCATGTTATCTATTTTTAAAAAAATAATTAATTAATCACAAATAGCCATTGTTTTTTTTATTCTTTATGCTTTATTCATTTTAGTCCAATTCTTAGATGTGTTCAGCTGTACCCAGTGACGGACTGGGATAAAAAAACGGCCCTGGCATTTGCACCCACAAGCGGCCCAACTCGCAGATGCAGACCCAACGCACGGAAAGAGAAGCATTTTTGATAGCCCCAATGATGGTGCAGATAAACTCCCATACTTTCAACAACTGCATAAGAAAATTGTCATATCAATGCACAAATAAACCATTATGAATAGATTGTTAGAGCCAGCCGCTCCATAATAAAAACATTTGTCTTACCGTCATGCAGTTAACAAATTGCGAAGGAGCCTGCTCTTTTCCGCAACAAAAAAATGAATCCAATTTGGCGCATTTTTCACCCTCAAACAGCAGCGCTTTCTTGATCTTGTCTCTCTTTTTCTCAGCTCCCCCTTTCTGTCGCTTAGTGCCTCTATTCATTTTTTCTAACCAGTTAATCGAATAATCACCACCACAACCAATCTACTGAATGACTTGACCACCATTAGTCCAACTTCCAACACACAAATGCGCAGACGCGATTTACTACACTTTTTTACTTTTTTACGCGATTTACTACACTGCCATGAAATTCCCAGAAGGCATTGCTTCATTTTAATTTTCTCAAACAATCAAATACAAAATACCAGTAGATTTGTTTTAGGCCTATTTCAAACCATGAACATTTTTTAAAATCCTAACAAGAAATTTCCCTTCAAAAGTAAAGCAGGCTGATGTAAAACTTGAAATACACCATGACTATGATGTATACAGGTATGTGTGGTATATATACCAATCAGGTCAACAATGTCAAGTACTGCATGCAAAATCATAAGAGATATGAAACCTAGAAGCGCGTTGGGAACTTCATCAGCATGCAAGACTGAGTCTCGTCAGTGCCACTAGAGGCCCCGCTGTGATCTATTTGGCGTGCTCGACTAGACCTGCGCGGCCGTTCTGGCATCTGCCTAATTGCCAAACCGCCCAGTCCGTCCCTGCACCGGCCCAAATAGCACGTCGGCACGTCGGTATGCCAGATTACCAGTCCGTGCCTGGCTGTACCCATAGACATATACAGTATAAGTGAATAAGTGTCTATGGTTGTACCCCCCAAAAAACAACAGAGGGCGCCCTGATCGTCTCTGCCCTCAAGGCCAAAGGTTTCGCCTTAACAGAAATCCAAATTGTTTTGTTAAAGGATTGTGAAACACATATACATATATAAAATATAACAGTTGTGCTGTCATCACCGGTTGAAAGGACACAGAAGAGTCATAACTTATCTTATAAAAGTACAGATTTATTTACAATATATACACATTATAAACTGTACATGAGAAAAGATAATTCATTACATAAATAAGTTTTTAGAAAACCTTCCAAGTCATTAGCACAATAAGCTGCAGCGGACGGCCGTGTTGTCTGAAACAGTCTTCAACAGCTCAGGCTGAACTTCATCATGCAGGTCAGCTGGCAGCATGAAGCTCGGTGGTCTCTCAAAACTCTCAATAACAAACAAACAGCTGAATCTTTGACTATCAGACAGGCGAGGTTTCTTCGCTCAGATAAAACCGGTGAATGTTGCTTTTAACGAAGCAAGAAGATGAGTCACATGACGATAAATCGAGGCAGACACACTGCTCAGATGTCTTTGGAAGTAATTTTTCGAAAACCGTCATTGTTTGTTACGTTTTTGTGGCAAAAATGGAGCATCCAGAACAAAAGAATAAACATTTACACCGAAAAATTATTAACAATATTTACATCCACCCTGGCAGAAAAGGGGGATACTTCAGAGTCCTGTTAGTCCTGATGGGTGTAATCAGATGTTGCTCTCCTCTCTCACTCTCATCCTGCTGGGTCCTCCCAAAAGGTCAGAGGTCAGCTTGGATGTGCAGAGAAACATAACTTTCATACCTCCATATGCACTGTGGCCCGTTCCTATTTAATTGATTTACTTGAAGAGGAATGTGATCTAAGACCAAGTCCTGTCTTATCACAACATTTAGTAAAACGACGTCTGAAGGCAAAGCAGAGTCCAGCAAAGACAAGTCCAGCTACTGTCAGTCCAACGTAGAGGCCGATGCTTCCCTGACTCTCTGGTTGTGGTCTCACAGTAGGTTTCTGAGGTTCTGGCTGATCAACAGCTGCTGTAAAGGACAGAGAAATGATAATAATTGTACTTTTATTCCACATGTTCTGTTATCCCAACATTCAACTCTCTGACTTGTGACACTTCACACTGTTCATGTCCAAAATTCAAGTCTGGACTGTTTGGGTTTGAACTTGGAGATGTTTGTGTTCACATACAGCATATTGTTAACAATACAATGGCTGCTGAGTGCAACCACACTCAGTCCAGTCTGTACATCACTGATAACATGCATTAAAAAGACTTTCTGACTTTCACTGAATCATCTTACCAGTGACATTGAGGCTGCATTTGTCAGAGCTCAACCCATAATCCGTGACCACCTCACACTCGTACCAACCCGAGTCTTCAGTCCTGAGTCTGGACACATGAAGTCTGATTCGTCCTTCTCTGAGAGCGTTTTTGTCACACTGAACTCGTCCTGCAACATGTTCATCCTGAGACGCTGGGACCTCAACACCTTCACGTACACGATACAGGACTGAGTCCTTGTGATCAGTGAACATGTGACAGTAGATGTTCTGTGAGGTTGAGGATCTGTCAGGTTTGGTTGTAAACGTCCACTCCAGTGTGATGTCGTGGTTCTCCTCTGCCTGATAGGAGCTCTGTGTCACTTTCACTACAAATGTTCCTGTTGAGGAGACAGAGAGGGAAAGCCTTTAAAAATAAGTTAAAGTAAAAAAGGTCAAGCTTGATACCAATAATAAATACAATCTAAGCAATAATTGAATCTAGATCATCTTGCAAATGTAATGAAGACTCGCTTCAATAGTTCTGTTGAAGTTTTCACTGATATATTTTACAACTAAAGTCATCAAATCTTTTGACTTTTCTCTTTTTGGATGAGGAAGTGAGGATGTAAACTAACCAGAGACACAGGACATCAGGCTGATGAGCTGAAGGATCCTGCAGATCATCTTCTTCTAGTGAGAGGAGACAGAGGAGAGGAGTCATGAACACATGAGGTCAAAGTTCAGTCATCACAGATGTGAGAAAGAAAATCTACAACATCAAACCTCGATTCTCATATCAGAAACAATGTGGACTACAATCAGAGAGACTGCAGGCCAGTGAACATCAGGGCCCAGCCTCTATCAGACTAGTGGGTAGTGACTAGTTTTAATTATTTATCTGTTATTTGTATTTATAATGTGACTCAGTGTCTATTTTATTAACCTCTGGGTTTGTTTTTAATGAAGCTAGGTCTGCTTGACTCAAGGAAACACACAAGAATCCCAGTGTACCCGTACTGTGATGTTCCTTCATGTGCAAATGGCAATACAACTCTAATCTAATCGCCAATATTAAGTCTTACCTTTGCTGTTACTGTCCCCATCAAGTAGCTTTATGTATTAGTCTGTTATGTTTTGCGTTATATTCTAACATCCTGATGCTGTTATAATATTAATATTAATAATATTTTCTCTGTAATAAAAGTGTAAAAAAATCACAACACACCTGTTTGTTAGATTTCAACTATGTAAGTTTTAAGAAGAGAAGTAGTGTTAACATGCAGAAAACACAACTGTGTAGTGAGAGGATTTACTTCAGAGTTGAGTTTTGAAGAAATAAACAAGACTCAGAAAATATCTCAATAGTTTGATGTGATTTTAGCTCTCCATTCAGAAGTTGATGTTATGATTTGTGTATCACTCTCTCTGATACACAGACTTGAGGATAACCTAATCTGTTGACCCACATGAAGCTTATTTCATCGTTGTTGGTGTTGTTGAGTTATATTTTATTAATTATCTGAATACATATTGTAGTGTTGGAAATAGTAGAGCTGAGTTCCCAGCATGCCTTGAGACAATGTGTTTACAGACATAAGTTAAAATAAATGTTATAAGTCACCACAGATGTTATCTGATACACAATGATTAATGTTATTGTTCTTCACTAACTCTACAATCTTTATAGTAGTTTACAGTTCGACATTATAGAAGAAGACATGTTGCACCCTGGCTGAAGGTATCTGGGACATTCCTCACATATTCACTTCCGCACAGCGTAGATAGCATTCAAGACATTAAATCTCATAACTACCTTTGACAGTCTACCTTTAAAGGGCGGGGCTGTGAAAGTCACATGAATTTCCTCTGAGTGTTTGGAAAACGGTTGCTGACAATTCCACCATGTTTTCCCATAGAAAACTCTGACATTTTAACATCTTGGCTGCTGTTAGAATGATACTGAGATCTGCATAAAAGCTGATAAAATAAATAGCGTCCTGTACAATTCTCTTAAAATTATTGTGTTCCACGCAGAAGCCCACTGCTCTGTTCACCATTAATAAACAAATACTGATAGCAGTAGTCTATTTCTTTACTTTGTTTGTTTGTTTTTAAACAATGCATCACCTTGAGATGTGTACCAAACCTCAACATATAACAATGATGAAATCGTTATTTTCGAAAATAGGATTTTTTTTAAACTGGTGAATCAGAAATGTGATTTTATGATTTAATGTCTGACCAAATCCCATGCTATATGATGACAGTGTAGGAAAATAAAGATGTATAATATACTATGACTTTTACATTGATGTACAACTGGTACTTTAACTTAAGTAAATGTAAGGATGTGAATATAAATCGTGCATATAAAGTCTTACCTTTGCTGTTTGTTTCATTCCCTGATAAGTGAAGAAAGTCCCAAACTCAAAGTTATCTTGTCCAGCTTTAAATCCTTTAGAGCTCTTATTAATATGCGACTAAAACCTGTTGACAGATCTGTTAAACTCGTTCACAACATGACAAACTACCTCAGCGTTGATGGTATAGTTAGGATCACAATCCAATACACTTTTCTGTTAAAATAATCTAATATCTCCTCACTGTCTGGAAACTGTCGCATCTGAGCTCACTCTGCTGTGATCTGTGATCCAACACTAATCACTCCGATGTGTACACAGATCCTTGTCTGGTCAAAGTCTAGTCCTTCTACTTCTTTTTTATTTTATTTTATTCTTCAAACCTAATCTTCTCTGGCTGTTCCTTTGCTCTGTTCTCTCTTCTGTGCTACCGTTGTCGCTCCGGCAGTAAGATGATAGCGTCCTATCAGCAACGAGCCGCCTCGCAAACCGCGCCCACTGGATTGACATATAAGGAAGTATGTTCTTGGAAAACATGTGTGTCAGTGCAGCGAGTCGGCAGCCCAACAGAGAACCAAAACAGGACTCAGGGCCGGCTCTTGGCATAGGAGATATAGGTGGGTGGTCGCCTAGGGCGCTCAATGCTGGAGGGGCGCCGGTGGGAGCTCACACGCACTCACGCCACGCTGCTATTTCTCACTCTTTCTTTTACCATGTCAAAAATCAGTACATCAGTCTATCCACTCAGCGCTGTGTTCAGTATTGAATCCGTTCCGCTTGTTTATTGAGAGAAAACCCAAATCAATGAAACTCCGCTCCATGTTTTCACTGATACCGGCTCACACACACCGGGTAGCTTCAGGTAAGTTGAACACTATCCCAACAACATGTTCAGGACATTATTAACCCTAACCCTTACTGAAGCTACATGTTGTTTATGTTTCTGTCTCTACACAAACTGCTGAGTTGGCTACGAAGCGCTAATGCTACGTTATTAATAGTGAAAAGATGAGGTGGTTAGTTTTCATTTGGTTGTTACTGTAGAGAGGACTGGACTGGTTTTGGCTGGTTTGATGTTTGCTCCTCCAGACAACATGGACATAAAGAGTTTTCTTTTCAAAGAAGAGTAAAGTAAGTCATCACTGGTAGTAATCGGTTAACTAGCCTACAGCTGAGTCTCTAATGGACTGACTAATAAAGCCTGGCTGACTCATTTATAAACTGGCTCATAAAATGACAGATATTCTACTTTTTGAGGAGCAATCTTTGGCCTGCTGCTGAGGATTTGTATTTATATTCCAGTACAAGTATCCAGACTTGACCTTGGCCCTGAAAGAGATCGTTGGGAGTTAACAGATGTTGAAATAATGTGACTTAAAATGTACTGTAATTATGTTTTCCTGTGTTACAAGAATATAAACGACAATGATAAGTCAAATCCATCTACTGGTTGATGATATAAGTCCCAGATTTCTCAGATATTAATGAGTGTTTCATATCATATAAAACCAGTTTCTGAATTGGGTTTTAAAACCTGCAGATGTTTTTCACTGAAGGTCTTTTCATACTTAGCTTTAAAATAAATCTGAGCACCAGATATACAACAAACAAGGTGTGATGGCGTCCTTGCATACATTTAGTATCACATTGTACAAGCTGGCTCAACAAGGACTTAATAGTTTTGAAGTCTATATCAGGGTAGTCACAGATCACAGCAGAGTGAGCTCAGATGTGACAGTTTCCAGACAGTGAGGAGATATTAGATTATTTGAACAGAAAAGTGTTTTGGATTATGATCCTAACTATACCATCAACGCTGAGGTAGTTTGTCGTGTTGTGAACGAGTTTAACAGATCTGTCAACAGGTTTTAGTCGCATATTAATAAGAGCTCTAAAGGATTTAAAGCTGGACAAGATCACTTTGAGTTTGGGACTTTCTTCACTCATCAGGGAATGAAACAAACAGCAAAGGTAAGACTTTATATGCACGATTTATATTCACATCCTTACATTTACTTAAGTTAAAGTACCAGTTGTACATCAATGTAAAAATCATATTTTAATGTACATCTTTACTTTCCTACACTGTCATCATATAGCATGGGATTTGGTCAGACATTAAATTATAAAATCACATTTCTGATTCACCAGTTTAAAATAAAATCCTATTTTCGAAAATAACGATTTCATCATTGTTATATGTTGAGGTTTGGTACAAATCTCAAGGTGATGCATTGTTTAAAAACAAACAAAGTAAAGAAATAGACTACTGCTGTCAGTATTTGTTTATTAATGGTGAACAGAGCAGTGGGGTTCTGCGTGGAACACAATAATTTTAAGAGATTTTTACAGTACGTTATTTATTTTATCAGCTTCTATTCAGATCTCAGTATCATTAGCCATATCTCAGTCAGTAGCCAAAATGACAGTGTCAAGGAGTTTTCATCATAAAAATGGAGGCATTTCCAATACCCTTTTTCCAAACATTCAGAGTAAGACCATGTGACTTTAGCAGCCCCGCCCTTTAAAGGTAGACTGGCAAAGGTAGTTCTGATTTTCCATTTTTGAAGCACTGGCTACACAGTGCGGAAGTAATTACGTGAGGAAGGTCCCAGATACCTTCAGTCAGGGTGCAACATGTCTTCTTCTATAATGTCAAACTGTAAACTACTATAAAGATTGTAGAGTTAGTGAAGAACAATAGTATTAATCATTGTGTATCAGATAACATCTGTGGTGACTTATAACATTTATTTTAACTTATGTTTGTAAACACATTGTCTCAAGGCATGCTGGGAAATCAGCTCTACTATCTCCAACACACTACAATATGTATTCAGATAATTATTAAAATATAACTCAACAACACCAAAAACGATGAAATAAGCTTCATGTGGGTCAACAGATTAGGTTATCCTCAAGTCTGTGTATCAGAGAGAGTGATACACAAATCATAACATCAACTTCTGAATGGAGAGCTAAAATCACATCAAACTACTGAGATATTTTCTGAGTCTTGTTCATTTCTTCAAAACTCAACTCTGAAGCAAATCCTCTCACTACACAGTTGTGTTTTCTGCATGTTAACACTACTTCTCTTCTTAAAACATGCATAGTTGTAATCTAACAAACAGGTGTGTTGTGATTGTTTTACACTTTTATTACAGTGAAAATATTATTAATATTAATATTATAACAGCATCAGGATGTTAGAATATAATGCAAAACATAACATACATAAAACTAATACATAAAATTACTTGATGGGGACAGTCACAGCAATGGTAAGACTTAATATTGGCGATTAGATTAGAGTTTTATTTCCATTTGCACATGCAGGTACATCACAGTACGGGAACACTGGAATTCTTGTGCGTTTCCTTGAGCCAAGCAGACCTAGCTTCATTAAAAACAAACTCAGAGGTTAATAAAATAGACACTTAGTCACTTTATAAATACAAATAACAAATACATAATAAAACACAGCCAATGAATAAAAGACACATTATGAGTAAAAAACACTTATTGCACATTGTCCGTATTGTGATAGTGTGAAATGAGTTATGGCTTGAGGTAGTTTCTTCCCTCCCTGATGTCCTGTGCCACTAGTCTGATAGAGGCTGGGCCCTGATGTTCACTGGCCTGCAGTCTCTCTGATTGTAGTCCACATTGTTTCTGATATGAGAATCGAGGTTTGATGTTGTAGATTTTCCTTCTCACATCTGTGATGACTGAACTTTTTTTTAAATATTTTGTTGGCATAGATGCCTTTATTAAGCAGTAAACATGGGAGAGAGAGGGGGGTGACATGCAGCAAAGGAGCTCTGATCGGGATTTGAACCAGGGGTCAGCTGTGTATATGGCATGCGCACTAACCACTGGACCACCTGCGTGTCGCATGATGACTGAACTTTGACCTCAAGTTTACATGACTCCTCTCCTCTGTCTCCTCTCAAAGGGAGAAGATGATCTGCAGGATCCTTCAGCTCATCAGTCTGACCTCCTGTATCTCTGGTTAGTTTACCTCCTCACTTCCTCATCCAAAAAGAGAAAAGTCAAAAGATTTGATGACTTTAGTTGTAAAATATATAAATGAAAACTTCAACAGAACTATTGAAGCGAGTAGAAACTCTTCATTACATTTGGAAGATGATCTATATTCAACTATTGCTTAGATTGTATTTATTATTGGTATCAAGCATGACCTTTTTTACTTTAACTTATTTTGAAAGGCTTTCCCTCTCTGTCTCCTCAACAGGAACATTTGAAGTGAAAGTGACACAGAGCTCCTATCAGGCAGAGGAGAACCACAACATCACACTGGAGTGGACGTTTACAACCAACCCTGACAGATCCTCAACCTCACTGAACATCTACTGTTACATGTTCACTGATCACAAGGACTCAGTCCTGTATCGTGAACATGGAGGTGTTGAGGTCCCAAAGTCTCAGGATGAACAGTTTGCAGGACGAGTTCAGTGTGACAAAGACGCTCTCAGAGAAGGACGAATCAGACTTCATGTGTCTAGACTCAGGACTGAAGACTCGGGATGGTACGATTGTCAGGTGCTCACGAATTATGGTTTGAGCTCTGACAGATGCAGCCTCAGTGTCACTGGTAAGATGATTCAGTGAAAGTCAGAAAGTCTTTTTAATGCATGTTATCAGTGATGTACAGACTGGACTGAGTGTGGTTGCACTCAGCAGCCATTGTATTGTTAACAATATGCTGTATGTGAACACAAACATCACCAAGTTCAAACCCAAACAGTCCAGACTTGAATTTTGGACATGAACAGTGTGAAGTGTCACAAGTCAGAGAGTTGAATGTTGGGATAACAGAACATGTGGAATAAAAGTACAATTATTATCATTTCTCTGTCCTTTACAGCAGCTGTTGATCAGCCAGAACCTCAGAAACCTACTGTGAGACCACAACCAGAGAGTCGGGGAAGGATCGGCCGCTATGTTGGACTGACAGTAGCTGGACTTGTCTGTGCTGTGCTCTTCTTTGCCTTCAGACGTCGTTTTACTAAATGTTGTGAAGCCAGGACTTGGTCTTGGATCACATTCCTCTTCAAGTAAATCAATTAAATAGGAACGGGCCACAGTGCATATAGAGGTATGAACGTTATGTTTCTCTGCACATACAAGCTGACCTCTGACCTTTTGGGAGAACCCAGCAGGATGAGAGAGAGAGAGGAGAGCAACATCTGATTACACCCATCAGGACTAACAGGACTCTGAAGTGTCCCCCTTTTCTGTCAGGTCGGATGTAAATAATAGTGTTAATAATGCTTCAGTGTACATGTTCTTTTCTGACCTGCATGATGAAGTTCAGCCTGAGCTGTTGAAGACGGTTCCCAGACAACACGGCCGTCCTCTGCAGCTTATTGTGATAATGACTTGGAAGGTTTTCTAAAATCTTATTTATGTGATGAATGATCTTTCCTCATGTACAGTTTATAATGTGTATATATTGTAAATAAATCTAGTTTTATGATATAAGTTATGACTTTTCTGTGTCTTTTCAACCAGTGATGACAGCACAACTGTTATATTTTATATATGTATATGTGTTTTTCACAATCCTTTAACAAAACAATTCGGCTTTCTGTTAAGGCGAAACCTTTGTCCTTGAGGGCAGAGATTTCAGAGAGGAGCAGGGCGCCCTCTGCTGTTTTTTTGGGGGGTACAACCATAGACGCTTATTAACGTATACTGTATATGTCTATGGTTACAGCTGAACACATCTAAGAATTGTACTAAAATGAATAAAGCATAAAGAATAAAAAAAACAATGGCTATTTGTGATTAATTTTTTTTTTTTTTAAATAGATAACATGAAATTTACAACACAGGCAAACAGAAATCAGGATTTCAATCAGGTATAGAACCAGAATACAAAAGCTAACTTAATAAAGGTGGTGCTCTAAGGTTTAGATCATATAAAGGCACATTTCCTTGTGACTTGACAGTTTCCCTGTTGAGCTGTGGTGGAAGTATAGTAACAAAAAAAGGGACTTTGGCACTAAAAAAACTGCAACTTAGGAGATAAAGATATCTACTTGATTTGACTCGTCTGAGCAGCCGCAGCTTCATATTAGCTTCAAATAAACTTTTAAATACATTCTAGTGGATTTAGTCCTCATCATGTACATTATAAGTGCATCATGAAGGGATCTTCTAATGGTCAATATGATTACAGCAAGAAAAAGCTCTTTCAATGTTAATTTTTTGGCTCCTGAATGTTGTTTTAAACTTGAAAAATTGTGAACCCGTCCCTAAACAGAAGAAAATCCACATCTGTGATTCACCATACAGCGAGAGAAGTGGACTACCCTGATACAGACTTCAAAACTATTCCTATACTAAAGTCCTTGTTGAGCCAGCTTGTACAATGTGATACTAAATGTATGCAAGGATGCCATCACACCTTGTTTGTTGCATATCTGGTGCTCAGATTTATTTTAAAGCTAAGTATGAAAAGACCTTCAGCGAAAAACATCTGCAGGTTTTAAAACCCAATTCAGAAACTGGTTTTATATGATATGAAACACTCATTAATATCTGAGAAATCTGGGACTTATATCATCAACCAGTAGATGGATTTTATTTATCATTGTCGTTTATATTCTTGTAACACAGGAAAACATAATTACAGTAAATTTGAAGTCACATTATTTTAACATCTGTTAACTCCCAACGATCTCTTTCAGGGCCGAGGTCAAGTCTGGATACTTCTTCAGTTCTTCTTTTGGTTTGGAAGGTAATTTATTTAGACTTTCCTCTGTTCAAACCTGTGGGATGCAGAAATTCCACCACTTTTTTCATTTTCTCCAGATCTCCACTGGTTATAGTATGGTTGACATATTCTATTTTGATCTCCATGTCAGGATCCAGTTCGCCGCTGCTCCTTTTTTCAGTCCATGTTTTCTTTCCTCCAGGGCTGGGCGGGGCCTTCTGGGAACTTCTGCAGCCACCCTCTTCTGCACACCTGAGATTCATCACCTCGTTTCCTGCTCTACAGCATTTATAAGCCGGTCTCTTCCTCCACTCATCGCCAGTTCATTGTTTCACCTACAGTGGTAACGCTCACGGCTCTTTGATCTAGTATTTTGTAAACCTTGACCCCGTTTTGGATGTTTTTGGATTTACCTTGCTTTTGACTTACCTGTTTTTGTTTTTCTCCTCTCTTCCAGCCATTTGCCTGCCCTCAGCCTCGCCTCGCCCAGCCCTGTCATCTCCTGCTGCATTTTTGTTTCTGTTTTTGTTGCCTGAATAAACCTTCATCGGTTTCAGATCTGCATTGTGGGTCTAGTCTTTTTGTTCTGTTTAGTAAACTCCTGACAGAACGAACTGGTCATTTACAATGGACCCCGCAGATCCAACTGATCAGACACTATTTAATCAGGGCACCATCATCGGACAGCATGATCACATAATCCGTGCTCTGTTTGAGAGTAACCAGGCTCTGTCCGCCAGTGTAATGGAGGTTTCCAGACAGGTTACTTCCCTGGCTTCCACAATCCACTCCTCACAGGCCAGCTCGGCTCCGGAGTCATCTCCAACCACCCTTTCCCCCAAGGACTCTCACGTGAGTGACCCTGAGCCATTTGATGGCAATTTGGATCTATGCTGAGGATTTTTGTTGCAATGTGGACTGGTCTTTGCTCAACGTCCGGCATCTTTTTCCTCTGACGCAGCCAAGACACGTTACGTGCTGGGGTTACTGAGGGGGAGAGCTTTGGCTTGGGCAGAAGCGGCTGGTTCCCATGAGGACTTTTGTGTTTTGCCATTCGCTGTCTTCAAAGAAAAGCTAAAAACTGTTTTTGATCATCCTAATTATGGGGGAGACGCGGCAGCTTGTCTTTTAAGGCTGAAGCAAGGCACCAGAACCGTGGCTGACTACGCTGTTGAATTTTGGACTCTGGCAGCTGATGCAAATTGGGATGGTGCTGCTTTACAGGCAGTATTCTTGAACGGTCTCTCTGAGCAGCTTAAGGATGAGCTGGCTGCCAGAGATGAACCTTCCAGTGTTTCTTCTCTTGTGTCCTTAGCCATCCGTCTGGACAACCGGCTACGAGAGCGACGACGCCAGAGATATGCTCCTTCCTCTTCTACTGAATCAGCACCTCGGAGATGGTCACCGTCCCTCTTGCCAGCTCGGTCAGGCACTCCTGCTCCACCGGCCTTGGTCTCACCCGTTGACGAGCCCATGCTACTCGGTAGAGCCAAACTGTCACCAGAGGAGTGCCAGCGTCATCTGAGGTCCGGTGAGTGCCTGTACTGTGGCAAATTGGGACACTTAGTGGCCACCTGCCCGACTCGGCCAAAAGGGGAGGCTCGTCACTAAGTTTGGGGGTCCTGACGAGCCCCTCTGCACCTATAGTCAAATCCCCTGAATTGTCTCGTTTGCTGGTACCTGCTTCTGTTATGTGTGGACAGACTGTGCTATCTCTACAGGCCCTAATTGATTCTGGCGCCGAGGATAACCTCATTGACTCGGAGGTTGCTACTCTACTGGGGTGCCAGTTGGAAAAAGTTGGACAGACCTATTCCTGCCTTGGCATTGGACGGTAACATGTTTACACAGATCACACATCAAACTTCCCTGGTAACCCTCATCGTCTCTGGCAACCATCATGAACAGATCACTCTAAAGGTAATCTCAGCTCCACGCACACCTCTGGTATTAGGACACCCTTGGCTAATGCTCAATAACCCACACATTGATTGGCCCACAGGCGCCATTAGGGGTTGGAGTCTCCACTGTCATTCTTTCTGCCTTCATTCGGCTCGACCACCTTGTGTTAATCCCCAGTCTGAAACCAACAAAACTGAGTTTCCTGATTTGACTGCTGTACCCAGCGAGTACCACGACCTCAGGGAAGTCTTCAGTAAAACTAAGGCCTTATCGCTTCCTCCACACAGACCTTATGATTGTCCTATTGACCTGCTGCCTGGGGCACCCCTCCCATCCAGCCGTTTGTACAACCTTTCCAAGCCAGAACGTGTAGCCATGGAGAAATATATCTCTGAGTCCCTAGCTGCGGGCATAATTCGGCCCTCTTCCTCACCTGTAGGAGCTGGTTTTTTCTTTGTCGACAAGAAAGACAATACTCTCCGTCCCTGCATTGATTTTCGGGGTTTGAACAACATTACCATTAAGAACAAATACCCATTCCCCTTACTCAACTCTGCCTTCGAACTCCTTCATGGTGCAACAATCTTCACTAAACTAGATCTCAGGAATGCTTACCATCTCATTCGCATCAGGGAGGGGGACGAGTGGAAGACAGCTTTCAACACTCCACTAGGCCATTTTGAGTATTTGGTAATGCCGTTTGGTCTCACCAATGCTCCTGCAGTTTTTCAAAATCTGATTAATGACATCCTGAGAGATTTCCTCAACAGATTTGTTTTTGTCTACCTTGACGATATCCTGATTTTTTTTTTTTTTTTTTTTTTTTTTTTTCTCGTTCTATTGATGAACATGTCACCCATGTCAGACAAGTCCTCTCCCGTCTGTTGGAAAACAAGCTGTTCGTTAAAGCTGAGAAATGTGAGTTCCACACTAACTCTGTCTCATTCCTCGGCTACATTGTTCAGAGTGGTCGTCTCATGGCTGATCCAGCCAAGGTCCAGGCAGTGGAGAAGTGGCCGGTCCCAACCTCCAGGAAGGAACTGCAGCGTTTTTTGGGATTTGCCAATTTTTACCGGCGCTTCATTCGGGACTACAGTAAGGTTGCCTCACCTCTGACTAAACTAACGTCTGTCAAAGTGACGTTTAGGTGGACAGAGGAGGCTAACATGGCTTTTCTGAAGCTTAAAAAGTTGTTCACTTCTGCACCTATTCTTGTACAGCCTGACACCAGTAAGCAGTTCATTGTGGAAGTCGATGCTTCTGATTCTGGTGTCGGGGCTGTGCTGTCTCAGTATGTGGGTCCCGATAATCGTCTGCATCCATGTGCTTTTCTGTCTCGTCGTCTGTCCCCTGCAGAGCCGAACTATGATGTCGGCAACCGGGAGCTACTAGCCGTCAAGCTAGCTCTGGAGGAGTGGAGGCACTGGCTGGAGGGGGCAGAGAAGCCGTTCATCGTCTGGACAGATCACAAGAACCTCGCTTACATCCAGACGGCTAAGAGGTTGAACTCTCGCCAAGCCCGGTGGGGTCGATTCAACTCTCGCTCACCTATCGTCCTGGGTCTAGAAATGTGAAGCCAGATGCTCTCTCTCGCCAGTTTGCCTCCCGTAGCCCTGAGGCTGAGACTGAGACCATCCTCCCTCCAGAGCGGGTAGTGGCCATGCTCACTTGGGGCATTGAAAAGACTGTGCGGGATGCTCAAGTGATCCAACCTGACCCAGGCACCGGCCCAGTCAACCGCCTGTTTGTCCCTAGCTCTGTTCGCTCCCAGGTGCTGCAGTGGGGCCACGTCTCCCGGTTTGCCTGTCATCCTGGCACTAGGCGCACTATTGCCATCCTGAAAAGGCATTTTTGGTGGCCTAACATGGACGCGGATGCCAAGGAGTTTGTGGCAGCCTGCACCACCTGTGCTCGTAGCAAGGCCGCTAATCAGGCTCCCGCTGGACCGCTGCGCCCGCTTCCAGTTCCCAGTCGGCCTTGGTCACACATCTCTTTGGACTTTGTTACTGGGTTACCTCCCTCTAGTGGAATGACAGTGATACTCACTATAGTCGATAGATTTTCTAAGGCTGCTCATTTTATTGCTCTCCCTAAACTGCCCTCTGCGTTCACCACAGCTGAACTTCTAGTCTTGCATGTCTTCAGACTTCATGGAATTCCCATAGACATTGTTTCTGACAGGGGTCCTCAGTTCATCTCTCAGGTGTGGAAAGCCTTCTGTAAAGCCTTGGGTGCTACAGCCAGCTTGTCCTCAGGTTACCATCCTCAAACCAACGGGCAATCTGAAAGAGCAAACCAGATTCTGGAAACTTCACTTCGCTGCATGGTGGAGAGAGAGCCAGACTCCTGGAGTAGTCTACTTCCTTGGATTGAGTATGCCCACAACAGCCTCCCCAGCTCCTCCACTGGTAGGACTCCATTTGAAGTTTCTCTTGGCTATCAACCACCCCTGTTCCCTTCTCACGAGCAAGACATCTCAGTTCCTTCCGTACAGGACTACATGGATCGCTGCAAAAAGATCTGGACAGAGACTAAGACCACCCTCGAACGCACCCAGGAGAATCATAGACGGCTTGCTGACCGGCACAGGAATCAAGCTCCTCCCTATCAGCCAGGTCAGTCTGTCTGGCTCTCCACCAAGAACATTCCTCTAGCAGCTGAATCCTGTAAGTTGTCCCCCAGGTATATTGGTCCCTTTCCCGTTGTCAAGGTCATTAATCCATCTGCCGTCAAACTTCAGTTACCTGAGTCCTTGAAGGTCCATCCTACATTTCATGTGTCCCAGTTGAAACCTGTTTCTTCTAGCGACCTGAACCCTCCTTCCGACTCCCCTCCACCCCCCCGACTCATCGACGATCATCCGGCCTATACTGTGAGGAAGTTACTCGATGTGAGGCGCAGGGGCCGTGGGTTGCAGTTCCTGGTGGATTGGGAGGGTTATGGTCCTGAGGAGTGCTCCTGGGTACCCCGTTCCTACATTCTGGACACTGCGCTGATCTCCAATTTCTACCGGGAACACCCTGATAAGCCTGGTGGGTCGCCTGGAGGCTCCCGTTGAGGGGGAGGTACTGTCAGGATCCAGTTCGCCGCTGCTCCTTTTTTCTGTCCATGTTTTCTTTCCTCCAGGGCTGGGCGGGGCCTTCTGGGAACTTCTGCAGCCACCCTCTTCTGCACACCTGAGATTCATCACCTCGTTTCCTGCTTTACAGCATTTATAAGCCGGTCTCTTTCGTTTCACCCACAGTGGTAACGCTCACGGCTCTTTGATCTAGTATTTTGTAAACCTTGACCCCGTTTTGGATGTTTTTGGATTTACCTTGCTTTTGACTTTTTGTTTTTCTCCTCTCTTCCCAGCCATTTGCCTGCCCTCAGCCTCGCCTCGCCCAGCCCTGTCATCTCCTGCTGCATTTTTGTTTCTGTTTTTGTTGCCTGAATAAACCTTCATCGGTTTCAGATCTGCATTGTGGGTCCAGTCTTTTTGTTCTGTTTAGTAAACTCCTGACACTCCAATGTTCGACAGATCATGTTTAACTCTTTCCATCTGTCCACACTGACATTACCCCGAGCCCAATAGAGATTTTAACCTTTTCCTTCTGGATTGCGATCTTTGCTTATTAATCTGCTGCTTCATTCACCTGAATTCAGACATGTGCTGGTATCCAAATGAAACACACACTGCCTCCCACTGAATTCTTAGTATAGCAACATTATTTCTGTTGACTTGCGGTTTTCTATAGACTATAACGCTGATAGTCACTGTCGACTGAGATCTTTTCTTTTCAGTCCACCTAAGAGCACAGAGGATGGCAAACAGCTCTGCTATAAAGACTGACGTCTGATCTGGAAGCCTCCACCCATTCCCTACTTTAAGTTCCCAAACACAAAACCCAAATGCTGCTCTTCCTGTTGAAAGGTCTCTGGAACCATCAGTAAAGATGTGTAACCTATTTCCCCACACTTCCTTTTGATGCTCAAGAACCATGTTATGTGGATTTTTGAGGTGAGATTTATCCACATTGGTGCAATGAAATGTAACCAAACGTGTACCTGTGATAGAGTAAGACATCAGGAAGAAGATGCAAAGCCAATGATGAACTAACCTATGAAGGAATTAGTTTGGTGAAAGGTCAAAGTCAGAATAACATATAGATCTTTTGAGTTGGTTTTGACCATAAAGTCAAAATTCAAGTAGAATATTTCCAGATTTCATGCAAGATAAGAGATTATATTTGGACTAACAACCAACAAAAAAGTTTAATAAAAGCCTACCCCTATAAAGCCCCCTAAAAACATGAGAAACAAACACAGCAGATTCCCTACAGGGTGAAATTTCAACAAACAGGTACAGTGGGAATAATTGGGTTTAATACCATTAAGGGAACATCAGAGTAAACAATCACTTTGATTCGTCTGATAAACGATCAGTAAAATAAAACTTACACCTGATTAAACAAGAGGTAAATGTTCAATCTTCATAAAGAACACATAGCAAAAGCACATCTTAGTACCTTCACTTTTCTCTAGAACCAGGGACTGAATTGAATAGGGACCAGGCACGTCTTTTCCAGTATTGCTCTAAACACAGAGGGAAGCAAGAGAAAAGGTAAACACAAGATCACATCAACACAGGGATGCAAAGATTTACAAAAATGGACATCAGCCTTACCTCCATCCCTCCGTGGCGGAGTTTTTGGCCCCCGTGAATAAGTGGTCATTTTGACCTCTTATCTTAATCAGGAGCTCGGTTTGCTCCTTGCTACCTAAAACAAAAATAAAACAAAATGTAATGTAAAACATGTTTTTTTTACTATGTCAACAGACAAAAGGGTTCTAATATAGCAAAAAATTATCATAATAATGATAATAATGAAGTATAACATATAATAGTGATAATCCCAAACGTAGCTCTGAATTAAAATCTAAATTTGTTCATCTTAGTCCATTTATATATATATATAAGATATAAGTCAAGTAATAAAATATAACTAATTTGTAAAAGTATAGAAGTATAAGTAGTAATAAGTAAAAATAATTAAATAAAAAAAAACAATACTTACACTTGAAGGTATACTCGTCACCAGTTGATGTCGCCACTGGTCATCCTCCAAAAAGAGGGAAAAGAAGGCTACATTTGAAGGAGTCTTCGAATTGGGACAGCCTTCGCGCGGCGTTGTAACGCCTCTAAATGCGTAGGCTACATACAGTCCATGGAAGAATGCAGCCTCGGAATTGGGACACAGCTATGGTGTTGCCTTTGTCTCAGTCACATCATCTGACACACTGTGTACTGTGTGGTTTCGTGTTGAAGTGGCGTGCCGTGTTCTTTCAAGAAGTGGAAGTAGAATATCGACTTCGTCGGAGCGACTAGTGTTGGAGCAGAGTGAGCTCAGATGCGACAGTTTGTAGACAGTGAGGAGATATTAGATTATTTTAACAAAAACGTGTATTGGTTTGTGATCCTAACTATACCATTAAGGCTGAGGTAGTTTGTCGTGTTGTGAACGAGTTTAACAGATCTGTCAACAGGTTTTAGTCGCATATTAATAAGAGCTCTAAAGGATTTAAAGCTGGACAAGATAACTTTGAGTTTGGGACTTTCTTCACTCATCAGGGAATGAAACAAACAGCAAAGGTAAGACTTTATATGCACGATTTATATTCACATCCTTACTTTTACTTAAGTTAAAGTACCAGTTGTACATCAATGTAAAAATCATATTTTAATGTACATCTTTACTTTCCTACACTGTCATCATAGCATGGGATGCTGTCAGTCAGTAAATTATAAAATCACATTTCTGATTCACCAGTTTAAAATAAAATCCTATTTTCGAGAGTAACGGTTTTATTATTGTTATATGTTGAGGTTTGGTACAAATCTCAAGGTGATGCATTGTTTAAAAACAAACAAATAAATAGTCATTGTGTATCAGATAACATCTGTGGTGACTTATAACATTTATTCTAACTTGTGTCCGTAAACACATCATCTCAAACCACACTAAGTGACACTCTCCCTGGCCACACCCACCCTCTGTCACAGTGCACAAACTGTACTTCTGATTATATGTTGTGGCAAATTCACGTAGAAGGAGCAAAAGAGACAGACTGTTGCTTTCTTCAACTCCTGCGGCTCTTACACCGCACGACCACTGAAGGTGCTATTTATTTAACATCAGGTATATTAACAACTGAACAGGAATACTGGCCAGAGGTAATTAAACACACCAGAGGCCTGTACTACGAAGCTGGATTAACCTATCCAGGATCTCTCTCTGTTACCTGGGTTGACTTAACCAGATCTTCGCAGTCTAGGATAAGCGGTACTACGAAGCTGGTTATCAACTCGGTAAATCAACCCAGAGTTTTCCAATCTGGATCTCTGCGCGCTCACATAAAGGGGAGGTGTTTGCAGCGTCTGACCAATCACAAACATGGAGAAACCCTGCACAGCAGCCTACTTTACCATGGAGGAGCAGACAATTATAATTCAAACAATATGAAGAATTCAATCACATCATTCAGGCCAAAAGCAACACTGTTGCTGCAGCAAAAGCCAGGAAGGAATGCTGGCAGAAAATTGCCGACTCTGTTAATGTGTAAATTCATGAGATCATACAATATTAATTTATTGGACAATATAAACGGACAGCTCTCTGATCACACAATGTCACTTTATTACGGCACAGGCGTTTGGGGCAGATCGCTTCCTCAGTGCCCTTCCTTTCATAAGAGACATTAAGTTAGTTTAATTTTCAACATTCAAAATACAAACCTATTATGCGCTTCAACCATTTGAGTGAATGATTTCAAACCAACTGTATAACATACAGAATAATATCCCCCACGTGCCTCAATGATTATTTCTTAAATATATATTTTGGCCAATTAAAAAATTGCATCTATCACTAAAAACTCTTTCTCTCCTAAGCGCTCCTCTCGCGATCCGCGCACCAATGTTGACAGCCAGGATCTTTTAAGAATGGGCAGGTCATTTTCTAAGAGAGCTGATTGGTCAGGAGGTGGTGCTTTTGTACTCATTGATCTCTTATCCAGAACGTAACCTGCTCCGGAGCAGGTTAGCCGTTCAGCATAAGTTACCATGGTGATTTACCCCGGTAAGAAGTGAACCAGCCTCGTAGTACGGAAAACCCCGGGTTAACCCTGAACTTACCTCGATAAGAGAAAATCCAGCTTCGTAGTACAGGCCTCAGGAGACTCAGTCGCGGTGGCTACACCTCTAATTAAAGTTACAGTTTTTCTCTATTGCTTAAACACATTTCACGATACTGCCCTCACTTTTCACAAAACTCTAAACACAAAACACTTTTCTAAAGCTACGTACACTACACCTCACAGTTTCTTTTCAAAACCAACCCATCACACCAAAACAGATGCTCATATGCTCAAAAGCAAACTCTGACACCAAAATATCACTCAAGGCCTGCAAAAATGTAAACACTACTGAGCATCATTAACCACATTAGCAAAAAAATTGAAAACACAATTTTCACAGTGTGAGACTGTTCTTTTTACAGTTTCACAACTGCCAGGATGCATTTGAGCAACCCTTATTTATTCTCAAATATGTTTTGGGCATTTACTATAGATTTGTGCATTTCATGGGAATAGTTACATAATGCAGAAAATGCAGTAATATCACAACTCAATGCAAAAATGAGTCATGTCATGCCGTGGACAATGACGTGGTCAATGACTGTTGCTCTCATTTCATCTGTAATGAAAATGCGTTGTCTTGCTTGCCCTCCTTCTCCTCTCCCTCCTTGGCCTGCTCCTCTTTGGACTGCTTCTCGCCCTCTTTGGCCCACTCCTCGGCCCACTCCTCTCCCTCCTCGGCCCGCTCCTCTCCCTCCTCGACCCGCTCCTCTCCCTCCTCGGCCCGCTCCTCTCCCTCCTCGGCCCGCTCCTCTCCCTCCTCGACCTGCTCCTCTCCCTCCTCGGCCCGCTCCTCTCCCTCCTTGACCTGCTCCTCTGCCTCCTCTGACACAAACTCCTCTGCCTCCTCTGACACGAACTCCTCTCCCTCCTCTGACACAAACTCCTCTTCTTCTGTCTTGATCATCCATTTTTGTTTTTGAACCTTCAGCAAACTGCACTGACTTATATAGGTGTGGTCACATCATTTGCAATAGGTGTTTTCAATTATGAGTCGTTGTGTTTACTGATTGACACCAGAGGGGTATTGCACGAAACCAGGATAAGGGATTAAGCCGGGATATGTTAGTTATCCTGGCTGAATTTAGCCTCAAGTCGGTTGCATGAAAGCAGGTTAAATTTATCCCGGCCCAGTTACTATGGTGATTTATTCTCTGCAGCTAGCCTGCTCCAGACCAGGCTAACAACCAGGCTTAGATTATTCCCAGGGATTCATCTGGCAGTTCTGTCAATCATGTGACAAATTAATGGGTTTTACAGCATTTCCATGGTCTTTCTAAATATGTTGCATCATTTTAATTATCCTGCATTAAAATATTACATATAGACTATATTGTCGTTTCATTAAAGTCTGTTGACTGTTTAATTGCAACAGTCATTTTATAGTCATTCATGTGGTATCATTATTGTGTATAATGTACAGTAGATTTACTTTGTACTATTTACAGCCAAGTAACATTTACAATGTTACTTGGCTGCTTCTGAGGCTGAGCAGCATCTGGGTCCTGTTACACGTTATTTTCTATTAGCACCAAATCACTGACTTCATATCCATTATGGGCTAAATGAGCAAGACATTTCCACAAAATTGACATGATACCTCAAGCCTGGAGTCCAGCAACACTGTCTCCTCATCTGCAGAAGTGCATCCTGCAGCTGCAG
The DNA here is from genome assembly GCA_021039105.1 of Scomber colias. NCBI lineage: Eukaryota > Metazoa > Chordata > Actinopteri > Scombriformes > Scombridae > Scomber > Scomber colias. The sequence goes on from JAJDFG010000554.1 coordinate 122,798, forward strand.
ATGTGCCTTCCCCCTGCCCTACACCTAATTATAATAATTGTTTGCACTTAATTATATTTCCTGAGTAGCATGCACTTTTACTTGCCACATTTAAATCAAAGTGTTTAATTTAATTTAAATCAAAACTGTTGATTAGTGGGCTTGGACAGTAACTTCTTTAGTCCTTTAATTGTAATTTTGACAGTTCTAGTGGAGCACTGTTGTATAAATTATACTTTTTTTTTAAAGTATATTTTTGGGCTTTTTGCCTTTGATGTACAGGTTAGTAGAGAGAGACAGGAAAACTGGAGAAAGAGAGGGGGAGGTTGACATGCAGGATAGGAGTGCTTGGTGCGGGATTTGAACCGGGGGCCCCTGCAGTGATGACTATAGCTTCAACACATAGGGCGAGTGCTCTACCCACCGAGCTATACTTAACACATTAATTGTATATTAATTGGACTACTTATGCATTGAGCCGGTCCGCGATTATCTGCCAGGCTTTCTCCCTTTCCTTTATTACAGTGCTTTGTGCTTGTGTTGCCTTTTTTCTTATAATTTCTTTAACCTCATCATGAAACTCCATCAGGAGCTGTTTTTCAGCGGTCGTGAAGAATGACGCGCAACACCTTTCCATTTTCCAATCTGTGATTCTGTGATCGGTGCCGTGGGTCTATTTGAGAATGCCGTAAACACGCACTTATCCCAGCTATCTACACCTGGCTTGACATAGCCGCGCCTTTTCATCCTGGCTCAGCAAACGTGCAACCGAATAAGCCAAGATGCGCCGGGCAGGCTAGATCAAGCTGCGCTTGCTCAGTTATCCTGGATTTATTTATTCTACTTTTGTGCAATACCCCTCAGGTATGTTCATTGTGTTCAAGTTTTGCTGATTGTGGGTAGCATTTTGCATCACATGAGCTTCACAATGCATATTGGAGCAGAGTTATATGCAAAATGTGTTTTAGCACGGCAAAATGTGTTTAGAGTTTTGAGAAAAAGGGGATGGGTTTTGTGAACAGTGTCTACAGGTGAATTGTGTTTGTGGTTGTGGCAAAAGGGGGGTAGTTTTACTAAATGTGTTTAGGCAACTGGTCATTTGGTTTAGAGTACTGGGTTTTGTGTTTTGGCAATAGAGAAAAACTGTAACATCAAACTTAACACTATTTATGGCCATATAACCTGGAAACTCACATAACACAATTAAACATGCACACACCATCACTAAAACATGGCTTTAATTTTAAACATTAAAGTAGGTGTATGTAACAAATATATTCCAAATAATCATAAAATGGCCCTAAAATGTAACCAGACATTAAGGAATCATGTTCATTTCAAACACTGATATCACTGACAGCAGTAGTCCAGCCAGAATATTCACAATTGAAAAGCTCAGTTGCAGCCCTCAAGTCATGTTTATGTTGTCATTCTGTGTTTTGGCCTGATGCTCCACCCACCACCTATCTACCAATCACCAAGTCAGTACTGATGCTCCACCCACCACCTAGCTACCAATCACCAAGTCAGTACTGATGCTCCACCCACCACCTAGCTACCAATCACCAAGTCAGTAGTGTTTCAGCAGCCAGGTTGCCAGTTGTCACTGAGCTGCAGCTAGGAACACTGCAGATAATGTCTGATGTTACAAAACCAAAAAAACTCATTATGACTCTCAAATATGTTGTGACAATCTGAGAAACAAAACAAGGGGATGTATAGGAGATGCCTTTGAAACATGGAGACGGTTACAGCGTCATACAGCACTCAGCTGCACCCGCTGATACGGAGGAGGATATGCAGGATCACGTCCAACAACTGGCAACCCACGTAAAGTAGACTCTGGCAGGGAGGGGGCGAGGAGTAACAGCTCTCTCCAGTGTTTTGAACGTGGGCCGCAGTACCATTTCTAAACACTTGGTGTCAAAGTTACATACTTCAACTTTAACAGTCCCATGAGCCTTTGTGCTAACCAGCTCAAATTGACAGAGTGACCACTCCCTCCTCTGGTCGCTACAATATACATATATATATATATATATATATATATATATATATATATATATATATATATCGCAAACAGAGACGGTGAAAAAAACAGCTCCAAGTGTGACAACAGAGGAGCCGAGGAGCAGAGAGCCCCGTGGCGACCGGCAAGCAGAAATACGCTTCAGGTGAGATAGGAGGGTTGTTGTGGCACTCGCAAGAATTTCCATGTGGCGCGCTTCGCGGGTCCGCGCCTAGGCACTCACTGCACTTTGCGAAAGTGATTACGTACAGGAGGGTCCCAAACTACTGAAGTAGTTTGTCGTGTTGTGAACGAGTTTAACATCTGTCAACAGATTTTAGTCGCATATTAATAATATATAATAATAATATTTTTGTCAGTTTCTCCTGAAAATGTGTCGTTAGCAATAGAAGAAAATGTGCTTAGTATGATGACTTTATTTGATACATTTACTGTCCCCATCAAGCAGTTTTATGTATTAGTTTGTTGTGTTTTGTGTTAAATTCTATCATCCTGATGCTGTTAATATTTTCTCTGTAATAAAAGTGTAAAACAATCACAACACAAAACTTTCTTCACTCATCAGGGAATGAAACAAACAGCAAAGGCAAGACTTAACTTTGGTGATTAGATTAGAGTTTTATTTCCATTTGCACATGCAGGAACATCACAGTACGGGAACACTGGAATTCTTGTGTGTTTCCTTGAGTCAAGCAGACCTAGCTTCATTAAAAACAAGACCCAGAGGTTGTTAATAAAATAGACACTATGTCACATTATAAATACAAATAACAAATAAATGATAAAACACAACCAAAGAATAAAAGACACATTATAAGTACAAAACACTTATTGCACATTGTCCATATTGTGATAGTGTGAAATGAGTTATGGCTTGAGGTAGTTTCTTCCCTCCCTGATGTCCTGTGCCACTAGTCTGATAGAGGCTGGGCCCTGATGTTCACTGGCCTGCAGTCTCTCTGATTGTAGTCCACATTGTTTCTGATATGAGAATCGAGGTTTGATGTTTCCTTCTCACGTCTGTGATGACTGAACTTTGACCTCATGTGTTCATGACTCCTCTCCTCTGTCTCCTCTCACAGGGAGAAGATGATCTGCAGGATCCTTCAGCTCATCAGCCTGATGTCCTGTGTCTCTGGTTAGTTTACTTTCTCACTTCCTCATCCAAAAAGAGAAAAGTCTATTGAAGCGAGTAGAAACTCTTCATTACATTTGGAAGATGATCTATATTCAATTATTGCTTAGATTGTATTTATTATTGGTATCAAGCATGACCTTTTTTACTTTAACTTATTTTTAAAGGCTTCCCTCTCTGTCTCCTCAACAGGAACATTTGAAGTGAAAGTGACACAGAGCTCCTATCAGGCAGAGGAGAACCACGACATCACACTGGAGTGGACGTTCACAACCAACCCTGACAATTCCTCAACCTCACTGATCATCTGCTGTTACATGTTCACTGATCACAAGGACTCAGTCCTGTATCATGTACAGGAAGGTGTTGAGGTCCCAGCGTCTCAGGATGAACAGTTTGCAGGACGAGTTCAGTGTGACAGAGACGCTCTCAGAGAAGGACGACTCAGACTTCATGTGTCCAGACTCAGGACTGAAGACTCGGGTTGGTACAAGTGTCAGGTGCTCACGGTTTATGGTGTGAGCTCTGACAGATGCCGCCTTAATGTCACTGGTAAGATGATTCAGTGAAAGTCAGAAAGTCTTTTTAATGCATGTTATCAGTGATGTACAGACTGGACTGAGTGTGGTTGCACTCAGCAGCCATTGTATTGTTAACAATATGCTGTATGTGAACACAAACATCTCCGAGTTCAAACCCAAACAGTCCAGACTTGAATTTTGGACATGAACAGTGTGAAGTGTCACAAGTCAGAGAGTTGAATGTTGGATAACAGAACTTGTAGAATAAAAGTACAATTATTATCATTTCTCTGTCCTTTACAGCAGCTGTTGATCAACCAGAACCTCAGAAAACCTACTGTGAGACCACAACCAGAGACTCAGGGAAGGATCGGCCTCTACGCTGGGACTGACAGCAGCTGGACTCGCTGTCTGTGCTGACTCTGCTTTGGCTTCAGACTTTGTTTTACTAAATGTTCTGATAAGACAGGACTTGGGCTTGAATCATGGTCCCCTTCAAGTAAATCAATTAAATGTGAACAGACCTCAGTGCAAATGGAGGTAGGAAAGTTGACCTCTGACCTTTTGGGAGAACCCAGCAGGATGAGAGTGAGAGAGGAGAGCAACATCTGATTACACCCATCAGGACTAACAAGACTCTGAAGTGTCCCCCTTATCTGTCAGAGTGGATGTAAATAATAGTGTTAATAATGCTTCAGTGTAAATGTTTGTTCTTTTCTGACCTGCCTGATGAGCCCCCCCCCCCCCCCCCCCCCCCCCCCCGGCCCTACCACCACACATTGCCTTCAGATCTGTGGGAAACACTGCATATATTATATATATTATCTATTATATTTTATATATATACCTATATGTGTTTCACAATCCTTTAACAAAACAATTCAGCTATTATAGCCTAGTATTATTCAGTATATTTTGACAGTATTGCCTGAGTCAGTCATCAGTTCAAATGTCCCCTGTTGAGGAGACAGAGAGGGAAAGCCTTTAAAAATAAGTTAAAGTAAAAAAGGTCATGCTTGATACCAATAATAAATACAATCTAGGCAATAATTGAATAGAGATCATCTTCCAAATGTAATGAAGAGTTTCTACTCGCTTCAATAGACTTTTCTCTTTTTGGATGAGGAAGTGAGGATGTAAACTAACCAGAGACACAGGACATCAGACTGATGAGCTGAAGGATCCTGCAGATCATCTTCTCCTTGTGAGAGGAGACAGAGGAGAGGAGTCATGAACACATGAGGTCAAAGTTCAGTCATCACAGATGTGAGAAGGAAAATCTACAACATCAAACCTCGATTCTCATATCAGAAACAATGTGGACTACAATCAGAGAGACCTGCAGGCCAGTGAACATCAGGGCCCAGCCTCTATCAGACTAGTGGCG
>JAJDFG010000555.1:0-15000 GCA_021039105.1 Scomber colias
TTTGATGTCGCGGTGCAGGAAGCCCACTGAGTGGATGGCTTCGATGGACTCCAGGATCTGCTTCCCGAGCCGCAGCGTGGTGCTCATGGTGAAGGTTCCTCGGGGTTGACTCCTCCGCAGGTCGGCCAGGTTTCGACCCTGAAAACACGCAAACACGTTTGTTGGTTACTGAACAGATTAACCTGCTAACCGCTAACCTGCTAACCGCTAACATTGCTAACCGCTAACATGCTAACCGCTAACATGCTAACCGCTAACATGCTAACCGCTAGCCTACTAACCGCTAACATGCTAACCTGCTAACCGCTAGCCTGAGATCTGATCAATGAACAGACAGGTAAAGTCTGTTTAACGTCCAGTTGTGTGACAGCATAACAGCTAAAAGCTGCTTCACCATGTTTAGTCTGAACTCTGGGCTCAACTATCTGACCTGAGTCAGTAGATCTCAGAGCTCTGGGCTCAACTATCTGCCCTGAGTCAGTAGATCTCAGAGCTCTGGGCTCAACTATCTGACCTGAGTCAGTAGATCTCAGAGCTCTGGGCTCAACTATCTGACCTGAGTCAGTAGATCTCAGAGCTCTGGGCTCAACTATCTGACCTGAGTCAGTATATCTCAGAGCTCTGGGCTCAACTATCTGACCTGAGTCAGTAGATCTCAGAGCTCTGGGCTCAACTATCTGACCTGAGTCAGTAGATCTCAGAGCTCTGGGCTCAACTATCTGACCTGAGTCAGTAGATCTCAGAGCTCTGGGCTCAACTATCTGACCTGAGTCAGTATATCTCAGAGCTCTGGGCTCAACTATCTGACCTGAGTCAGTAGATCTCAGAGCTCTGGGCTCAACTATCTGACCTGAGTCAGTAGATCTCAGAGCTCTACTGGGTTTATATTCTACTATTCTACTATATTTACAGAAATGTTTATTAATGTGCAGTGTTCCTGACAAATAAACTAATAAAATTTAAATTAAAATAAAAATCTGGTCCGAGTCGTCCACATTTCTACTGACCTGCAGCTGCATCACCACGTAGTTGAATTTGTCGTTTCTCCGCAGCCGATGAATTTACACACGTGATTTTTACCTGAAAGTAAAAAAACCCCAAAACCATGAGTTAGTTCAGCGTGTTGAAGCTGAACGACATCACAGGATTGAGTCCATGAGCTCTCACCCTGCAGCTTCTTCAGAACCGCCACCTCCATCTTCAGCACCTGTTTGGGCTGCTGGGCCGACTCCACCTTCAGCGCCACGTTCTCCCGCGTCAGCAGGTCCAAAGCCTCGTAGATCTCCCCGAACCCACCACCGCCGATCTTCTTCAGCTGAGACCAGAAGAGGAGAGGAGGAGAGGAGAGACCAGAACCAATCAGACACCAGAATAATCAATCCTTTCTTCTTTCCTCCATCCTTGTTTCTTCCTCCATCCTCCCTTCCTTCTTCCTTCCTTCCTCCCTTCCTTTCCTTCCTTCCTTCCTTCCTTCTTCCCTTTCCTCCCTTCCTTCCTCCCTCCCTCCCTCCTTTCCTTCCTTCCTTCCGTCTGTCCGTCCTTCCTCCCACCTTCTCTTTCCTTCCTTCCTTCCTTCCTTCCTTTCCTTCCTCCATTCCTTCTTCCCTTTCCTCCCTTCCTTCCTCCCTCCCTTCCTTCCTTTGTCTGTCCTTCCTTCCTCCCTCCTTCTCTTTCCTTCCTTCCTTCCTTCCTTTCCTTCCTCCATTCCTTCTTCCCTTTCCTCCTTCCTTCCTCCCTCCCTCCTTTCCTTCCTTGCTTCCGTCTGTCCTTCCTCCCTCCTTCTCTTTCCTTCTTTTCCTCCCTTCCTTCCTCCCTCCCTTCCATCTTTCCTCTCTCCCTCCTACCTCCCTTCTTTCTTCCCTTCCTCCCTTCCTTCCTTTCTTCCTCCTTTCCTTCCTTCCTTCCTTCCTTCGAGGACAACAGGAGGGTTAATGTTCCATATTCACATAAATAAGCTGTTAAACCCTCCTCTGCTTTATAGTTGAGTTTTCAGCTCACTGACAGAGAAGCATGTTATAGAAATATATGATGTAGATACTTAAAGCTTCAGAGTCTCTGTCCACACATTACAGAGTAAAACCTGCAGCATTCAGCAGTGAAATGTTCCTCAGATGGAGAGACAGCTTTAGAAACACGAGCAAAACACTTCAGTCTGATAACTGTGACTCAACGCAGCAGCAGCCGGTCAGATCTGGTGCTAAACAACGAGCTGAAACTGAACTATAAAGCTCCATAAAGCTGAGAGGAGCTGCAGAGTCTCTGATAATACCAGGCGGGGAGTTCTGGTCCTCTGAAATGAGGCAACCAGGAAGTAACTTAGAGCTGCATTCTATCAAAAGGCCACCAGGGGGCGACCATCTCTATACAAGTCAATGGAGAATTCACCAACTTCTCACTTGATTTCTACCTCAGTAAACGTTTTCAAAATGTGTTTATGGTCTCAATCGCTAGTTTAAAGCCTTCTTCAATGCAGTATGATGTTCATTTGGGACATTTTGGCCTCCCTGATTTTATATGTGACGATAAAGCAGGGTATGCATTAGGGCGTGGCTACGTCCTGATTGACAGGTTGATTGACCAATGTCCTCGAGATCCAGCCCTTGTAACCATAGCAACCTCCCCACTCCACCCATAGCCCCGTCTCATGCCCATATAAGTAGAATCTGTGTTTTTATTTTCCCAGCATGCACCTGAAATTTCAAGTTGGGGTCAACATTTAGTCTTAAAGAGACAGGAGCTAAACCGGCCTGTTAATAGACAGAGGCTGAACTGAGGATCTGCTTAAAGGACCAGTAGAAGATAAATAAGGAGTTTTAATTCAGAATATTAATATAGATGTGAAGATTATGAGTTATTTAAGGTTTAGCTGAGAGAGTTCATGATATCAGTAGTCAGCCGGTCGGTCCTCTGGACGCCATAAAGACGTGTATGAGTGTGTAGAAGCTCAATGGGGACAGTTAATTGATCAGTGAAGTGCAAACAGCCTGCAGCCTCCCAACGCTGCGAGCTGATTGGTTTAGACAGAAAATGCATTACGTAACTTCTAATTTCAGACCAAAAAAAAAAATGAAAGAAAGAAAGAAAGACGCTGAAAGAACCACAGATGTGATTTTACTGGTATTAACCCTTTAAATGTCGTCGTCAGTCCGTCAGTCAGAGAACTTTGAGAGAAGATCGTAATGTCCTCAGACTTTGGGGCAGAGAGGGGGGTGGGTTAGGGGAGGGGGGGGGGGGTTAGTCTTAGGGTTAGGGTTGGGGGAGGGGGGGGGTTGATTGATTCATTTACTAAATTCTCTTTAACTCATCAGCCTGTCTAAACACTAGAAACCCAGATAAGAGAAGCTCCTCTCCTTTAGACGCGACTCAGGGCTGACAGATGGCCTGACAATGTCCTTTCTTCCTTCCTTCATCTGTCCTTCCTTCCTCCCTCCCTTCCTTCCTCCTCCCTCCCTTCCTTCCTCCTCCCTCCCTCCCTTCCTCCTCCCTCCCTTCCTTCCTCCTCCTTCCCCTTCCTTCTTCTCCCTTCCTTCCCTTCTTCCTCCCTCCTTTCCTTCCTTCTTCCTTCCTTCCTCCCTCCTTTCCTTCCTTCTTCCCTCCCTCCCTTCCTTCCTTCCTTCTTCCCTCCTTTCCTTCCTTCCTTCCTTCCTTCTTCCCTCCCTTCTTCCTTCCTTCTTCCCTCCCTTCCTTCCTTCCTTTAGGTGCAAATGACATAACTAGTAAGGCCTGTTTAAGGGTTAATGGAGCTTTTTCCACTACACACTTCCAGCTCGACTCGGCTCGACTTGACTCGGGGTATTTTGTGTTTCCACTAGGGATAGTCTCTGGTACCTGCTGCTTGTTTAGTATCTGCTCTACTGAGGTTCCAAGCGAGCCGAGCCGATACTAAAATGTGACATCATCAGACTGCCGGCCTCTGATTGGTCAGAGAGTCGCTGGAAGAGTCATGAGCCGTCCCACACAAGAATCAAAGCCGGCATTTTTAAATATCAACAACAGCGTTACAGAGATTGGTTTCTCTTCTCTTGCTTTGTGTGTGACAGAAAGACACATACAGCAGCAGGAAGGAAGGAAGGAAGGAAGGAAGGAAGGAAGGAAGGAAAGGAAGTGTGACAGAAAGACACATACAGCAGCAGGAAGGAAGGAAGGAAGGAAAGGAAGGAAAGGAAGGAAAGGAAGTGTGACAGAAAGACACATACAGCAGCAGGAAGGAAGGAAGGAAGGAAGGAAGGAAGGAAAGGAAGGAGGGGAAGGACAGAGGGAAGGAAGGAAGCGTGTGTGACAGAAAGCCACTTATATGTTATGGTTTAATGTCTTAAGTCAAAATACAAATGATCTGAAAAAACAGACATCATATTGTTGAAATTGCTCATTTTTCATAGTAAATAGATGCAATGGTTTTACTGGTTTGGCCCAGTTGAGAGTAATTCAAGCTGTATGTATGAGTTTGCCCCCCCGCTGATGATCCTGCATTAGGACTGTGAGGTATTGGAGGTGTTGGAGGTGTTGGAGATGTTGGAGATGTTGGAGATGTTGGAGGTGTTGGAGATGTTGGAGATGTTGGAGGTGTTGGAGGTGTTGGAAGTGTTGGAAGTGTTGGAGATGTTGGAGATGTTGGAGGTGTTGGAGATGTTGGAGATGTTGGAGGTGTTGGAGGTGTTGGAGATGTTGGAGATGTTGGAGGTGTTGGAGGTGTTGGAAGTGTTGGAAGTGTTGGAGATGTTGGAGATGTTGGAGGTGTTGGAGATGTTGGAGGTGTTGGAGATGTTGGAGGTGTTGGAGGTGTTGGAGATGTTGGAGATGTTGGAGGTGTTGGAGGTGTTGGAAGTGTTGGAAGTGTTGGAGATGTTGGAGATGTTGGAGGTGTTGGAGATGTTGGAGGTGTTGGAGGTGTTGGAAGTGTTGGAAGTGTTGGAGATGTTGGAGATGTTGGAGGTGTTGGAGGTGTTGGAGGTGTTGGAGATGTTGGAGGTGTTGGAGATGTTGGAGGTGTTGGAGGTGTTGGAGGTGTTTCCCGCTGACTCACCACTTTCCATCGGTCTTTGACCATGCAGTTTGGCGGCAGGATGTCGGCCTGCTCGGACGTCCCGTTCATGTTGGCGTTGTCCTGGAGGCCGGGGACTAGGCACTGCATCTGCCAGCCAGACAGAACACGAGCAGCTCCCAGCTTAAACGAGCCATTTATCTGAGGGGGAGGAGGGTTGGGGGGGGGGGCACAAGAGAGGAGGGAGGAGGGGGGGGGAGAGTCAGTCCAGTTCAAACATGATGGTGGTGCTGGGAGGCTCCCAGTCGACCCTCAGCCCTGTGCAGAGTAACAACAGGCATTAGAGATGGCTGGCTGCCATTACAAGCCATTCTTCAGTTGGATCAGGCTACAGGCTGGTGGGGGGGGGGGGGGGGGTTGGGGTGGAGGGAGGGGGGCGGGGGGGGTGTGATGGTATTTGCAGTAACTGGAGCAAATATCATGTCTGCAGAGGAAGCAGCAGAAACTCTGAGGTCTCATCCTGACTGCAGCTGCGACGGCCCGACATCATCGACCAATGAACCGCCTGAACTAACAACCATCAGCATGGCGTCACCCAACCCCCCCTACCCCCCCCAACCTCCCCAAAACCCCGGCCACCCCCCCACACCGAAGACGGGGTGCTAGATGATGAATCCATAAATCAGTTAAACTAGTTTTAAAAGCAGCATCAGGTTTGTTAAAATGTACATTTAGTATTTAGGACTGTTTCTTGTGAAGCTGTTTGTGTTCAGACAACTTTATGTATGAAAACTAGGGCTGTCAAACGATTAATTTTTTTAATCGAGATTAATCGCAGTTTCCATAGTTAATCACGATTAATGGCGTTTTGAATTGCATGTTTAAAATCCTGTTATTTTCCATTTGAAGGCAGTTTTAAGCCCATAATGTAAAGCATTTCTTACCAGAGTGTCTTAACTGGGAATCAATCACGGCTCTGCTGCGACTCCCACACTCCAAAATGGTCCTTTGGTGGAGCTGAGGCTGGCTTGGCTGCACCTGGGTGTTTAGCGTGGAGGTGCTAACTCAAACTCCACGTACTCCGGTGGTAGTTAAACTCCGTTTGACACAGGTTGCATTTTACTTTTGACTTGTCAACTGAAGCGTCTGGAAGTGTTTTAAAGTTAAACAAGCCGTTCAAAAGTCCAGTAGCTCTCTTACTTTCCATCAGCGCGGTAGGTTTACTGCAGGAGGACACTTCAAAGCATAGCGCTACAGCTAGAGGAGCCGTCTACGGGGGAGTAGAAGGGACAAAAAGGCTTAAACATTAAAATGAGATTAAAAAACATTAACGCGTTATGGATTGCATTAATCTAATCACGATTAACGCGTTAACGCTGACAGCCCTAATTATAACGTGTCTGTATTTCTATAATAATATATATATAGAGTCTTTCTCTGCTGCGCATGTGTGAGAGAGAGGAAACCTTAAAAGATATAACATATATAATAAACGACATTCAGCCCTCTAGATGTTCACTTCATCGTGAACTCAGATCAAACTAATCTCAGCTGATCAGTTACGGATCAATAATTCTGCTCCACACGTATTTTAACTGTTTCTCTGTAATTTGAGACTTTGTGACTGATGGGAGGAGCTCACATGCACTAACATGCACACTCACATGCATACTCACATGCACACTCGCATGCATGCGTGACTGGACCGGCTTTAATGAGCAGATAAGACACACACACACACACACACACACACACACACACACACACACACACACACACACACACACACACACACACACACACACACACACACTGCAGTTTGATGACATCATGAAGGCTGAATGTCGTTTATTGAGACTTTCCTTTATTTTTGTGCTTTTACTCTGAAAGGTTAATCAGCTTTGTAGAGTAATATTTTCTTTACTTTTTCCGTTTTAATTGTGTTTATTGCTAACGTACATTTGTGAGTCTGCACAGAGTGTTTTATTTTGAAATTTAACTGGATTGCTGTTTTTGTGTCTGACTTCTATGTATTTGGAAAACATGACATTTTTCAGGTTGGAAGTTGGAATAAACGAAGCATCAGACTTCTTCTCTACAGATATTTTACTATAACTTTGATCTTTCCTGAACTTTTAACACCAAGAAATAAATCTGTTGCTGCGTCTCCGTCCTGATGGGGGCGCTAACCCTAAACCCTGTGAGTTCTGTATGAGGACTTTGTTCTGCTATAAAAAACTCATTTAGTTTAAAGTAGTTGGACTTTTTCTCCCTGATTTCAGTCTGTCAGGTAACTCTCACTTCCTGCCTAAATGTTTAATATTTAACTGTTTGAGTTTTAGTACAAAGTTGGGAAGTATTGTCTTTGTAGTCGTTTTCTGATTTGGGGTAAAATTTAAAGTTCTTAAAACTAATGAGCAGATTTATTGAATTTGGGTTAATTCTTGTGTTAGTAAGGTAATAAAATCCTGGCGGTTCTGATGAGTCTGAACTAATCATGTGATCAGTGGAGGAGCTGAGACGCTGACATCACTCTGACATCACTGCCGCCGTCCTGAGTCGACCTTAGCTGACCTCGTTAAACTCGCTGCTCTGACGCGACTCGGCCGCCATGAATGGTTCTCAGTTCTCGGTGGATTCGTGGGGGGGGGGGAATTTCAAAGTGATGCATGTCAGTCCCCAAACATGCTGTTCTGTTCTGCATGCAATGCCACGGGCCGTCATCAGGCATGCAGAGCTCAGGCGCGCTGCAGAGATACTGGAGTCAGACCAGCTCCCACAGAGGACTGGACAGACTGGGAAGGAGGGGAGGAGTCTTCCCTGCATCTGCAGTGATACAGCACCACCACCATCATCATCATCATCGGCAGCTTCGTCACCGTCAGCTGCTCACCGGCCGGCAGCTGGCACACTGTAACACCGGAGATGTAGTGAAACCTGCCGCAGGCCTCAACTCGCTGCTGAGCCGCCAATCACTGCAGGGGGGAGGAGGGGGGGGGGGGCGGGGCCACAGAGTCTCCCTCAGTAAACCATCACCATGACAACGGGGAGTTTAACTTATTATATGTTAACTGTGTTTGGTGGTGATTTATAGAGCGATACAGGAGAACAGGAGTAGCTTTAACCCTCACATACTGTTCATAAACTCACCCTTCAGTCATTAAGACTTTGATTTGACTGATTTGACATTGACTGTTGGATTAGTCTTGATAAAAAGATCACTATTCAATCAATCACTTCTATCAATCACTATTTTATGGTCCAGCAGAACATTTGATAGAAGATGAATAAACACAGTTGTCATTGTGGCTGTGTAGTGTATTTTCTGCTACAGATCTATGTATTATGTATTTCTAATATTGTATTTCTAGCTAAAGTTCTGTGTCTGTATAGGCCTTAGGTCTGAACCTTTTTTATATAACAGTCAGAGTCTTCATATGAAAACTGGTCCCATCCTGTATAATGGTCATTAATATCTAGAGGTTGTCAAACAGTAAAGGCATTGGAGCTGGGAATATAAACCAGTATAGATTGTGTCCTTTTAAGGATGAAAAGCATCATGCTCATGCTTGGGAAAATGTATACATTTGTGGGGTGTAACCTTAGTATAAATGATCTTACACACAGAGAACACTCAGAGACAGAAAGAAGGCTGCATTGGACCAGGGACACCTCACAGCCTCAAATTGATCCAGTTCTGTCTCCACTGACCTAGGCAGGGCTCTAATTGATAATTGGTAATAAAGAAAACTAAAAGGAACTTCGACTTGGTCTTTAATTCATTCTCATTCACTCGGAGGGGTGACATAATTTAAAGGTCACCACAGCTGTCAGGGCGTTTATGGCGCAGTTGCTGAGTCCAAGACAAATTTACCAAAGTGGGACAATAAAGTTTCTACATTAGCATCTATATAAAAATGTGTCTCAGCTGCACAAACGTTTAAAAATGATGCATTTTATTTACATTTTCATAAACTGAGGGTCACATGAGTTAAAGTCTGGCTAGTAGTAATGTGTTTATGGTGTTTTTAAAGCTCTCAAATGTTTAAAATGGGTCAAATTTGACCCTGAACAGAATGAACCCAGCCAGCAGGCCCATGTGGGACCATAAGGGTTAAATCTGGGCTGTAATATGGGTCCCAAGTGGGTTTGTCTGTAGTTTCCATGGTGACGCCAAATGTGTACCAAGTGGGTTCTGACTGGGTTTCAGGTGGAGCCCAACTGGGTGAGACTCATGTAGACCCCGTAGGTTTACCCATATGGGGTCTAAGTGGGATCAGAATGGACTTTTGAGATCAGTTTGCCCTGTTTATGCCCACTTCACCCACTTACATCCCTTATGGGGCCCATACATGGGCTCATGTTACTGAAACCATGTGGGACCTGCAATATTAGTCCAGTTGAAGCCCACTCAGCACCCACATGGCCCACATTTAACCCACATTTAACCCACATGGACCTGCTGGCTACCCATATGGGGTCTAAGTGGGATCAGAATGGACCTTAAATGGGCTGACACAGTTTTCCCTGTTTATGCCCACTTTACCCACTTACATCCCTTATGGGGCTCATACAGTCGGCTTCATATGTGGGGCTCATCTTACTGAAACCAAGTGGGACCTGCAATATTAGCTCCCACATGGCCCACATTTAACCCACATGGACCTGCTGGCTACCATATGGGGTCTAAGTGGGATCAGAATGGACTTTTGAGATCAGTTTGCCCTGTTTATGCCCACTTTACCCACTTACATCCCTTATGGGGCTCATACAGTCGGCCCACATGGGCCCATGTTACTAAAACCATGTGGGACCTGCAATATTAGCCCAGTTCAAGCCCACTCAGCACCAACGTAGCCCACATGGCCCACATTTAACCCACATGGGCCTGCTGGCTGGGTAAGGGTTAGTGTAGAGCTGATCAAACCTAGCTTGTTATATATATCTTATAGTATAGTTTAGTGTGTTTGAGTGTTACGTCATTCTGTGTGATTCATTCTGCACAGTGTTGTATAACCTGTGAGGGTTCAGCGGTCTGATGGTGATGAGCAGTGAGAGAAGCTCTGCGGTCCTGCAGCAGTGAGCTCGGCTCGGTTCAAGCATCCTGTCAGACAGTTTCTCTACCTTCAAACCTCAGTCTGCTCTTCTTCTTCTCCTCTTCGCCTATATAAGTCTACTCATCTGTTAAACTGGTAAAGAGGAGGAATGGGGGGAGGGGGAGGAGGAGGAGGGGTGCTCTGCCAGAAGCCGGGTTTGCATCATTCCAGGTTCGGTCTGAAGTCAGTCAGAGCTCACCATAGTTCTGAGCTCCCGGAAAACCTGACGGCTTACAACAAATCCTGAGCGGGACAAAACCCTTCCTGTTCCTGTGTTAGCCTACAAGCCAGAACAGAGGGCACAGTTATAACCAGGAGGACCGCCGCCGCCGCCGCCACCGCCGCCGCCATCTGACCTCACACGGTGACATCACAGTGACATCACAGGGGGGGAGGAAGGGGGGAGGAGGAGCATGGAGGGAAACCTTTCACATCATCATCTAACCTGAGTGAGACCTTTAACACGAGACGCCGGCTTCACCAGAACACTCTGAGCTTCATGTTTCTGCTTTACAGAAGATTTAAAACGACTCAATAAAAAAACTGATTAAAGAAAAAAGAGACAAACAGCAGCAGCAACATCTGACCAGGTTTGACTTTGGCTCCTTTTGTGGCACAAATATAAATGAACAAAACCAACATTTACACTAACAGCAGAGTTACAAGCAGTATTTAAGAGTTAGTGAGGTTTTTATTTAGAGTCCATGTGGTTCAAATAATCATGAGAGGTCCAAACTGAGCTGGAAGTGTTTGGGTGAGCCGACGTCGGACCGTGAAGCACAAACACATCCACAGTTTAACAGATTTAACGTTAGCTTTGGTTAACGTTAGCTTTGGTAAACCTTAGCTTTGGTAACCCTTAGCTTTGGTAACCGTTAGCTTTGGTAAACCTTAGCCTTGGTAACTGTTAGCTTTGGTAACCGTTAGCTTTGGTAAACCTTAGCTTTAGTAAACCTTAGCCTTGGTAACCGTTAGCTTTGGTAAACCTTAGCTTTGTTAACTGTTAACTTTGGTAACCCTTAGCTTTGGTAACCGTTAGCTTTGGTAACCATTAGCTTTGGTAACTCTTAGCTTTGGTTAACGTTAGCTTTGGTAAACCTTAGCTTTGGTAAACGTTAGCTTTGGTAAACGTTAGCTTTGGGAACCGTTAGCTTTGGTAAACCTTAGCTTTGGTAAACCTTAGCTCTGGTAACCGTTAGCTTTGGTAACTGTTAGCTTTGGTAACTGTTAGCTTTGGTAACCATTAGCTTTGGTAACCGTTAGCTTTGGTAACCGTTAACTTTGGTAAACCTTAGCTTTGGTAACCCTTAACTTTGGTAAAGCTTAGCTTTGGTAACCGTTAGCTTTGGTAAACCTTAGCTTTGGTAAACGTTAGCTTCGGTAAACGTTAGCTTCAGTAAACCTTAGCTTTGGTAAACCTTAGCTTTGGTAACCCTTAGCTTTGGTAAACCTTAGCTTTAGTAAACCTTAGCTTTGGTAAACCTTAGCTTTGGTAACGTTAGCTTTGGTTAACGTTAGCTTTAGTAAACCTTAGCCTTGGTAAACGTTAGCTTTGGTAACTGTTAGCTTTGGTAAACCTTAGCTTTGGTAAACGTTAGCTTTGGTAACCGTTAGCTTTGGTACATGTTAGCCTTGGTAACCGTTAGCTTTGGTAAACGTTAGCTTGTGATCAGACAGCAGCTCCGAAGCTTCAACAAACAGCAGCAAACACAAACATTCATCAACCTTAGAGAGAAAACATAACGTGGATTAGACACTGAGCTCAGAGATTACTGATTAATCATTATTAATATTGAACACATGCACGATACGCAGCTCGGTGAACAATGAAAAGAATAAATTATCTCATCTGACAACAAATAATCAAATTATAAAATCACCAAATAAAGAATTAGCATGTTTTAACCCTTTAAACAGACAGCACATAATCTGATGTCACTAGTTCTCTCAAACTATTAAACTATTAACCCTTTATAGGACACTCATTGAAAGGAAGGGAGGAAGGAAGGAAGGAAGGGAAGAGAGGAGAGAAGGAGGGAGGGAGGAAGAACAGATGGAAGGAAGGAAAGGAAGGAAGGAAGGAAGGAGGGAGGAAGGACAGATGGAAGGAAGGAAAGGAAGAAGAAAAGGGGATGGAGGAAGGAAAGAAGGAAGGGAGGAGAGAAGGAGGGAGGGAGGAAGAACAGATGGAAGTAAGGAAAGGAAGGAAGGAAGGACGGAGGAAGGAAAGAAGGAAGGGAGGAGAGAAGGAAGGAAGGAAGAAGAAAGGGGGATGGAGGAAGGAAAGAAGGAAGGGAGGAGAGAAGGAGGAAGTACAGATGGAAGGAAGGAAAGGAAGGAAAGAAGGAAGGGAGGAGAGAAGGAGGGAGGGAGGAAGGACAGATGGAGGAAGGAAAGGAGGAAGGGAGGAGAGAAGGAGGGAGGAAGGAAAGAAGGAAGGGAGGAGAGAAGGAGGGAGGGAGGAAGAACAGATGGAAGGAAGGAAAGGAAGGAAGGAAGGACGGAGGAAGGAAAGAAGGAACGGAGGAAAGAAGGAAGGAAGGAAGAAGAAAGGAAGGACGGAGGAAGGAAAGAAGGAAGGGAGGAAGGAAAGAAGGAAGGGAGGAAGAAGAAAGGGGGATGGAGGAAGGAAAGAAGGAAGGGAGGAGAGAAGGGGGGAGGGAGGAAGGAAAGAAAGGAAGGAAGGAAGGACAGAGGAAATAAGGAACGAGAGAGGGAGAAAGGAAAAGAGGAAGGGAAGAAAGAAGGCAGGAAGGAAGGAAGGAAAGGAGGGAAGGAAGGAAGGAAGGAAGGAAGGAAAGGAAGGAAGGAAGGATATTTTGGGATATTTACAGAAGTTACCAAATATAATTATTTAAGGGTTAAACTATTAAACAAGCACTTCCTGTATCAGAGAGTTAAAGAGTCTAAATCTGCTGCTTCCTGTTTAAAGGGTTAAATAATAAACTAATATTTGGTGTAAACTTCAATTAAAGGTTTTATTCTTATTATTTGATGATTTTGACTTTTATTTATCATAATTTTGGCCCTAACGAGCCTCCGTAGCTCAGACTGCAGATTATCTATATTTCATTTATATTTTAAAGCAAACTGAGCTGATGAGCAGTGAGGATGCCCCCCCCCCCTTCCCTCCCTCCTCTCTCCTCTCTCCTCCCTCTGCATCCCTCATACTGAATCTCTCTGCAGTGCACAGTCATGGGTCCTCCTCTGCGCATGCGCAACATAGCATCCCTCTGATCAATAAATCTGAAGCGAGTTATCAATTAAACAAATGAACAGAAACACCATCACTTATAGTCAATGCATTCACTGCGGGACACACACACACGCACACACACACGCACGCGCACACACACACGCACTGTGCCGCACACGCTGGTTCGGGTCTGCTCGCGTGCGCTCGGGGACGGTCGGGCCTACCTGGCGCACCGTCCGCTCCTTTTCCGCCTTTTGGGAATCTTCATCTGGGACTTTATATCGGCACAAAACGTCCTGGTCGAGAAAACCCACCGTGCGGGGGCAAGGGGTGGTGGGGGGAGGGGGGGGGGTCTGATCCCGCAGCACTAAACCATCCTCAGTCACCGGGACGCACCGGTGGCACGCGCACAGACGCACCGAGACGCACTCAGTCCAAATAATCAAATATAATAATCCTTTAGAGTCCACGAGCTCCTGCACGAGCTGCTGCTGTCCGGTTCCTCCTCGGTGCTGATGCAGGAGGAAGGATGGAGGATGGAGGTAAAGGAAGGAAGGAAGGAAGGAATCAAGGAAGTAGGGAAGGAGGTAAAGGAAGTAAAAGAAGGAAGGATGGAAGGATGGAAGGTGAAGGAGATAAAGGAAGGAAGGATGGAGGTAAAGGAAGGAAGGATGTAGGTAAAGGAAGGAAGGAAGGAAGTAAAGGAAGGATGGAGGTGAAGGAGGTGAAGCAGGAAGTAGACCGGTCCTGTCCTCGCGCTGCTCTGGGCCGGAGGAGGAGGACAGAGGCGGCTGTTGGGTGTCAGTTCTCCGGATTCAGCCTGTTTGTCCGCACTGCAGCTCTGCACGCGCCCCCCCCCCCCCTTCAACCCCCCCCTCCTCCTCCTCTCACCCCCACCACAACATCCTGCAGCATTTCAAAATAAAGCTCCACCTGCACAGAATGCTCTCACTGGTTATAATGAAGCCTTTTAATGCATCAGTTATGTTATTATAATATACTTTATCATTTAATTTAGTTTAATATCATTTAGTATAGTTTAATGTAATTTAATATAGTTTAATATAGTTTAATATAATGTATTATAGTTTAATTTAATTTAATATAGTTTAATATAATTTAATGTAGTAGTTTTGATGCATTAAAGAGTTAAAATATTAATATTTTATATCCTGATTATTTCTATTAATTATTTATTATTAGATTATAGATTTATTTATTTATTGAACACATTCATGATGGGCCGGTTAGTGTGGAGAGTTCTGTTTAATAAATAATAAATATATAAATAATAAATAATAAAAATAAATATAATAAATAATAAAAATAAATATAATAAATAAAAATAAAAAAATAAAAAAATAATACATAATAATAATTAATAATAAATAATAATAATAAATAATAATGATAATAATAATAATAATAATAATAAATAATAAATCACCAGATAAAGAATAACCATGTTTTTAAATAAAGGGTAAACTCATATTGTGTAAAATTCATAATAAAACTCCTGCAGACTGTTTTTAATGTTATAATTAAAATGTTATATTATATTATATTTATATCCTGATTATTATTTATTAACTATTTATTTATTTTATTTATACTTTTCATGTGATTCAGACTTTAATTAGAACTTTAATGAACTCATCATGTTGATTTGTCTCAGAGACGTTTAGAAATATATTAAATTAATTTAAAATAAAACTTCAACATGTGAC